>JARHVA010009122.1:5000-7500 GCA_037957365.1 Torreya grandis
ATTAAAATGGATTCAAAAGAAGCAAGAAATTAATGAGATCCTTATTAATAATTTTTTATGGTGATGATTTGATTTACATGTGGATAAATTAAAATATGAAGGATGAATTATAAACTACTATAATGAATGAATTTGAAATGATTTTTTTTTTCATAGAGTAATTCTTATGGATGGAGGTTTAGCAAACTAAATATTACATTTTCATTTGTCAAAAAAATTATGCTAATGATATATTGAAGAAATTTACTATGGTCGATTGTAAACTAGTATCTACTTTAACATCTCATGGCATTATTATATGTAGAGAAGATAGTACTAAAAGCATTAATGAGTCAACTTATAAAACTATTGTTTCAAGCTTAATATTTATAACAAACACAATACTAAATATTAGTTATTTAGTTTCTCTTGTATCAATCTATATATTTTAGACATATGAAATTCATATGAAGTCAACCAATACAAGTTTTAGATATATGAAAGGTACTTTTGGTTTTATTATTAATTTCTATAGTACTAAAAATTTTGAACTTGTTGGTTTTAGTTATTCTATATGGGGAGGTAGTTTGTATGACCAAAAGTCAACACATGTGAACTATTTTTCACTCTATTTCGGTTTGGTTACATGAAACTCCAACTATCAAGGTTTAGTTTTTATTTAATCTAAAAAAGAAGAATATATTGCATTCAATTTAGTAGGTACACAATCATTATGCATCTTAAAAGTTTCAAAAGATATTGGTGAAAATCAAAATCAACCTAGAGTGATTTTATGTAATAATGTATGTGCTATCAAAGAAGCTAAGTATCCATTTCATCACAACATGTCAAAGCATTTTAATTTGAAATAACACTTTATTTTATTTTGGTTTAAAATAAATATTTAAACTAAATTATATACACACTGAGGAACAAGATAGAGATATCTTCACTAAAACTATTACAAAAGTTTAGTTTTTGAAACTCCAAGATCAAGTTATTAGTCCACTCAATATCAAGGGGTAGAGTGTTGGTTAATGCTTTGTTGAGTCTAAGTTATACAGATGATAGTTCATGAAATATATTATCAAATTTATTTAAAAGTAAGTTTAATATTCAATTAAAATATTTTTAAAAGAATAATTTCGCTAAAGGATTTCAATAAATTTAACTTATTATCACACAAGTAGTTGTTTAATTTTATTATTTATGTAAACATAGAATAATATATATTTTTATAAATCATTTATATATGCATATTTTATAAATAAATTTTAATTGATCTATTTATTAATAAGGAGACTGGGTCGAATAATTTTAAGAAACAATTTTATTCAATAAAAATAAAATTGTTGTTATTAGTTTTCTAGTTATGCATATTACATAATTGGATATGAGTTTCTTGTTATCTGTATTTTTGTCAATAGTGATTTATTTTATATATTTCATAATATTTAACATTTGAAGAACTTTATGTTTCTCCTTATCATCAAAAGGATCCTTATCTTTCTATGACCTATGCCTTCTTTTTTCTTTTCTAGTTTCCAATGGTTAAAATTTTCTCTTTATGTTGGATTCTTCCTCTAAGTTGTCTCCCTTAGCCTAATAGGAATGGATATTATTTTCATGTCCTATGATATTCTCCATTGTGGAGAATAAAATATCAATTTTTTTAACAAAAACATTAGCTTTATCATCCAAGTTGGATAATGTATTTTTGGTTCCAATTTTTTCTATTGTAGGATCATGGGACAAGATGATGTGTTCAACATAAATTTGTTTCATTATTTTGTCCGCATCAATTACCAAAAATTCAGTGTCTATCATGGTTTTAGGCATATATTGTATGTCAAGTTTAATTTTTATGACATAATCATTGATATTCTTAAAAAAAATTGTATCGATATGACATGATTTAACCAGGATAACCTTGTGGCCAACATTATTCATTTACTAGATTTACAAATCCATATCACTCATGTATTCATTGAAGGATGAAATACCAAAGGTAATTATGTATATATTATTTTAGGATAATAGGTTCTACTATGTGGGATAATTTAACTATCTAATGGAATATTTATATTTCTCATCATTCTTCTAATGCTAGTGAGCTTCATACTATCCCCAAGCCTTTTGTTTGGCATTAGTGACATATATATGTCATTGTATGCCATCTACCTAATTTATATGAAACCAATTATTTCTCTCCATCACCAATATATACCTTGTACTTTGTTAGTTATTCAATAAATCTTTCCTTGGAAGCTTCATTTGACTAGGTTAATGTAACATTGTAAAATGTTTTAGTTGAATATTTTTTGTTTTTTATTGAGATTCCTCTTCAATGTCTTCCTCATTTTAAAAATAGGTGAAGATGGGAAATGCTTATACCAAGAGGGAAGCATATAAATGAAAAAAAACTGGATTGGATGGTTGCTCACCCATGATAATGCCAATAAATAAGACATGGAATGTAAATAATAGGCTTAAACCCCTCTATAAGAGGGAATGGAGTAGT
>JARHVA010009122.1:17500-27500 GCA_037957365.1 Torreya grandis
TGCTTAGGCACATGTGCATATTCCACACATCATAAATTCCAAGATGTTCTAAACTAGACTTTTGGATACTCTATGCTTCTTGAGGAATATGATCCTTGACAATCTTAAAAGACCATATATTGACAAAATATATTATTATCTCTATAACATTAACCCAAAACTCATTATGCAACCCTTTAGCATTTAGTATGCTTCTTGGAATATTTTGGATGGTTTGGTTATTCCTCTATGCTACACCATGTTTTTATGGTGTATACCTTGAATAAATTACTTCTTTATTCCATTATACTCTCAAAAGCACATAAAATTATTTGATATATATATGTATATATATGTATGTATGTGTGTATATATATATATATATATATATATATATATATATATATATATATATATATATATATATATATATATATATATATATATATATATTTCTCTCTATCAGTTCTCAAAATATTAATGTAATGGTAATGAACATGAATACTATCAAAAGAATAAAATACCAATAGGAAAATATTTTTAAATAATAATATGTATTTATTCATATTTAATGATTCAAATACTTACAAATGATGCATAAATAAGCCACAACATAGAATTGGAGTTGAGATGCAAAATTTAGAACTCTAAAAAATAATAAAACTCACCCTGTTATTTTAACTACTATTTTTATCAAGTTTTACACACAAGTCAATATAGATATAAATTATCCTTAAATAAATTAAGAATTAAATTAACCTATCAAATAAATTTAAACATAATTCATGTCCAGATACAAAAATATATATTTTATAAAATTAGACCTTCAAACGGTCATGTATAACCTTAAAACAAATGTCCATAACTAGATAGCTCAGTAATGGATGCACCAAATTTTTTGAGGTAGTAATTTTGACATGAATATGGACTCAAACAGGGCTTTAGATTAAATGTTATGGTCTCTAGAACTTTTACCTCTTTTTCTGTAGAAAATGGCCGCTTTGCTTCTCAACTATGGCTTTGAATTGCATCAATGTTTCAAATGACTCCTTTTAGTTCTTTAAAAAATACAACCACATCTTTATCTTGAATTAATATATGAATTTCATGAAATACACATTAGTGGGTAATGATGGAATCTTAATATGAATACACAAATATGAATGTATCAGCTCAAGAATAATTATTTCAATCAAAGACTTACCCACATGAAATACATTCCTATGTTTCTTTCCCAATATGTATACTTCACACACCTTTATAAGTTTTTCAATTAGAGTTATCAATATTACCTTCTACTTTTTTTTAATAAGTTCCACCCAAAAATAACTAAAATCTTGATACTAATTTTAAATAGTGGACTCATCCAATTTGACTATTTTAAAGAATGCTCTTATCTCACATTACATTTTGAAATGAAACATCCTATTTACTATCATCTTGACTTCTACAATCCACCTATTGATTCCAATTGTATTTTAAATAATTCATTCACCATCTTAAAATATCACTTTATACCCTTTTTGGATAAGCTTCCCACTACTGATTAAGTTATGTTTCAAACCTAGGACATAGTAAACATCCTAAATTTTTATCTTATTAACTTGATGGGTGTAAATATAAATTTTTCCTTTGAAAATTATGGGTAAATTATAATTATTTATCATATTCACATATAATTTTATTTATTCATCAATGCTATTAAACATCTCTTTGTTACCATTCATATGGTAGCTAAAACCAGTATCAAAATATTGAATTATTTTATTACTTTGCTAAGCTATATTACATATTATAAAAAAGTTTCAACCTTTATCACTCAGATTAGGTTCAAAATATTATGACTTGGAGAAATTTGAGATTTTATTTTTCAAATCATATTCTATATCTACACTTAATATCATAGTGTCAATACTCCTAGAAATAATGGCATTGTATATTACACTTATCATACCTTTGCGTAGAAGAACCTCTTAAATTTTTATTCATCCTTTATCTTCCTCTTCCATGTAAATCTTAATGAATATGTATTCTTGGTTTTTATAAAGTATTCCTCTATCTCTATTTTCTCTTTTCTCCCCTTACTTCTCATATTCATATTTGTATTGAAGGCTTCTTCATGAGAAGAGATAACTAACCTATTTGAATTTTATTCATGTCTGTGAAAATAACCCTTAAACTCATCAATTTTAGTTTTTATTCTATATTTAGACTCCTCAATTACAACCACTAAAGGATAAAATCTTATTGAAATGTTCCTCAACACATTCTCTATGATTCTATGATCTTCAAAATTATCTCTATTTGTATTAATTTGATTTATAATAATCATGGTCCTTGTAAAGAAGTAATTGATTGGCTCATTTTATCATATTTTTAGGGTATCAAATTCCCTTATCAACATCTAAAAATTGACTAGTTACACCTTGTTATTACCTTCATAAGAAGCTTTCAAAATGTTCCATGCTTGATTTGAGTAAAAATAAATTGTTATCCTTGAGATGAATGATCTGTCCAATGCCATCTGAATATATCTAAGATATTTTCCATACTTATTTAATTATTCTTAAATAAATTCTTCTATGTTGGGGTAAAATCATTTAAAGTTACTTTGTAACATTAGTATAACCATTTTCAAATAGCTTCCATAGCTATTGAGTGTTGAAAGTAATCCTCATATTAATTTTTCATACGTTATAGTTGTTGTTCCCCAAAAAATATCACTCATTTTTGGGACAACATTTGAACTATTTTGGTCCTACAAACCAAAATTGTCTCTTCTTTTTATAAAATTTGTCGTAGGCATTCAAATTCCACATTTTTCAAGATTCTCAAGAATCTATAGACTCTGCAAGCTTGATTCTATGGACTCTACAGGCCAAGTTCAATGGGCTTTATAGGTTGATTTCTACAGGTTCAAAAGCTTCTACAGGTGAGTTCAATAAAAAAATCAATTTCCAACACTTAGTCATTTTTAGGATTTGTTTCATGACCTTGGTTCAATCAAAAGTGTCCATCGCCAAGCATCTAAGGATCCAACCATTGAACCATTGAACCGTTGAACCTTGAACCTTTTTGGTTCAACGGGTTCAACAAGTTTAAAGGCTCAACATCATCAGAAAGAGTCAAACGCTTCATCAAAGTTCAAAGTTCAACTACTTCAAGGTTCAACAACTTCAAAACACTTATCAAAGAGAAGAAGGCTTGAACCATTAAACTGTTGAACCATTGAACCATTTTGGTTCAAAGGTTCAATGGGTTCAAGGTTCAATAGGTTCAACACATTTGGTTAAATGAAGGAATTTCCAAAATACGTAGCCAAATCAAAGGGATCATTGGCTTGGTTCAAATCTTGGTTCAATGGTTAGTTCAAAGGAGCAGTTCAAAGCAAATGTTCAAAAGAGCCTCCTGAAGGACAAGTGCCCTTGCATAGGGCACTTGGTTGACAAAAAACACCCTTTGAAAGGGTCATTTTGGAAGAAGCCACAAAGGTAAATTCTTTCAAATTTTTGTTTAAGGTAGTTGAAAAAGTCTAAGGGATAATTCCTTCAAACATTTTGTCCAAAGGAATTCCTTTAGACAAAAAGTCTAAAAGAATTTGGGAAAGCAACTACAGGAGGAAAACCTGAAGGAATTTCCAAAGATGAAAGGCAAAGAGATCGAAATAATTCCCCATAATTTTTGTCCATGGGAAAATTCTAGAGGAAAAATCTTGGGGAAAATGCCGACAGAAAAAGCCTAGAGAAAATGCCCACAGAGAAACCCTGGGGAAAAAGTCTATGGGAATGTCTACGAGAGACTCCAAATAATAGGCCATCGAAGGACCCCAAATGGTAGGTGCCCTTATGGGGGATTCTCAGCTACCAACTTAAAGGACACTTCTCAAAATAGGAAAGTTGAAGAAGGACAAAGGGGTGACGTGCTCAAAGACATCAAATTCAAGAACAATGAACTAGCTGTTGAAAACGTAGTGACAAGTGCACAAACATCAATTTCAAAGATCATAAAATAGCCATTGATCCTTGTAATCTATGCACCCAAATGCATTCACAGGCTTTAAGGCTAAGATCAATAGGAACCGATTAAGGAACAAAGTATCAAATTGAATCAAGGACTACATTCAATTTACCAAAAAAGGAGGAATGATGAAGAAGGATCAGATCATTAGATGGACATTGAATGATACAAACTTTCAATAGCATGACTTGTTTCTCTACATTAAGAAAAGCAAATGGGTAGATGCCCCTAAATTCTGGCCTATATTCTTAACAAATTTCAATGCAACATGATGTGTTACTATTCCCAAGTCCATCTTGAAGAAGCTATATAAGGGACTCTCTTGTTAGTGTAAAAGATCTCTTTTCAACAATTAGAAACGAAACTCTACCCAAACTGAAAGGCATTACTAAGACTTTGAGCTTAGATTATTGATCATATTTTGTTATTGGAACAAGAAAGCAAGTGGCTTTTCAGAATTTGTGCTGTGATATCTTTGTTGTTGGTGAAACTATTTTTATGTTTTTTTCCTTAATATATTTTCTATTCCTTTAATTCAACAAGTAGAATTAGTGAAAGTAGTCAGGGAGGTGTCCTGAAGTCAACTGTGGAGCGAATTTGTGCCCCCATAATTGCCTTTAGTGTGTTTTCTTTTCATTTCTATGTAAAGGACCTTGGGATGACTTTGTGCCCCCATTGTCCTTCGTATCTCACTCTTGGGCAATTCAGGGGGAGACTTTGTGCTACATCTCAATTTGCTGGTTACTGCGTCCTTATTTACATTTTTCTTTTACTACCAGGAGTATTCTTGTGGCTTGTTGAATAGTAATTCTAAAAGAAGAGCAGTGCTTTCTGTCATTTCTCTTGAGATTTCTCCTTTAATCTACACACATCATCTTTGAAAAAAGAGAGATGGATGGTTTGCCCTACCCTTGAGTATTATTTTCTATATATATATATATATATATATATATATAGAGAGAGAGAGAGAGAGAGAGAGAGAGAGAGATGGATGGTTTTCCCTACCCTTGAGTATTATTTTCTATATATATATATATGCACACACACACACATGTATATATATATATATATATATATATATATGTATGTATGTATATATATGTATGTATATATATACATATATATATATATATATATATATATACACACACACACACACACATACATACATATATGCCATATGTATGTATATATATATATATATATACACACACACACACACATACATACATACATACATATATGCCATATGTATGTATGTATATATATATATATATATATATATATATATATATATATATATATAGGGAACCTCCTCTTGATGAGAGGAGAGATTATTCTCTTTTTGATGTGGTAAACTTACACATTTTGATGACCAATCTTCTTACTTTGGCTAATTAGACCTATTTTGTTTATCAGTACACTAACCGACAAAATATTCAACCAACAGTTTTTAGCAACTCCATTGGGGATATAACCCATTATCATTATAACCCTTATCTATTAAAAGCTCTAGCGACTCTATTTCATGTCTTACCCAATATTCATTATAGCCTTACCATCTTCCTCCACCTCCATTATTTCATCTGGTCTATAAAACCAAAGCTGTTGGGAAAGAGTGCACAGTTTGAAGCCTCAAGCCTCAAGCTAAAGCTAAGCCAGTCTTTTTCCATTTTTGTTTTGTAATTTGGGTACTCCATCAAAATTTGTTATCTTTAATTTTCTTAGTCAAATCATGGTAGTTTGAGGCCCCTGGGGTAACTCTTTTGGCTCACTCAATTTGACTCCACCTTTGCATGAACTCCTACATAGTTCAAGAAAAAATTTCCACAAATTCTTTAGTGATGGGATAGTTCACCCTGATGAACACATTGCAGTTTTTAGCATAGCCTATGGTGTTATAGGGGTGGAATTTGAAGAAGTGGCTGTCAGGCTTTTTGTGGAAACACTACAAGGTGCTGTTGTAGGCTAGTTTTACCATCTACAAGCTAGATCAGTGACTGACTGGGATACACTCAAAGCCATGCTTAAAGCAAGGTTCAAGCTTGCAGAAGATGCACATGCCTTACTGGTCCAACTCACTTAGATGAAAAAAGAGCCTCATGAGCCTATGAGGGATTTTATTTCTAGGTTCGACAAGCTGAGGCATAAGATTCACATGGTTTCTCAGTCGACACCTCAGAACCTCAAATGCTTCTTCATCAATTCATAACTGCCTGAAGTGAGTTTTTTGCTGAGATGAGTTGGTCATATAGATCTTGATGCAGCTAAGGACTTGGCTACTGAGGTAGAAGATGACCTTATCTTGGCAGGAAAGATAAGGAGAGACCTAAATAGAGGCAAACCCTCTTCATCTTCTGAATACTCACCCACAGTCACCACTAACCCAATGGTACAAAAGCTAGCAAATGAATTGCTAAGCTTGAATTGGCAAATGGCACAAAGTATGTCTTCTACTCCTCTATATGAAGATATAACAAGGAGGACATTCCCTAATTAACAATATCAAGGCAACGCTGCTAGAAGTCAAGGGCAACAAAATCATCTTCCTCCCCCACAGAAGAACCCTATCCTTGAAGCACCTCCAACCACCTCAATAGTTAGATATCTGGAAATAGAACATGTTTCCTATTTTAAACCTGAGTTCAAGAAAGAAAATGGTGTTGATCTCTTTAGGGAGGATCTAGAAGAATTAGTTGGTGACTCCCACATTGGTTTCCTGAATTTCTAGGATGAACCCAGAAGTAAAGGTGAAACAATTGAAGGATCATAAGCAGTATTCACCAGGTCTTAGAATCAGTCAGCCCAACAGGATAACAAAGAGAAGATAGAGGAGTGACTCCAACCAGTAATTTCAATTACTGAGTAGAGGACCCCTCTTTCTTTTCAGTCAAAGGACCCGGTGATTGCCAAAGAAGTAAGTACATCAAGCATCTCTACACTTTCTACTTCAAATTCATAGATTATTCCTCCCCCTCCCAAAAACCAAAAGGATGAACTCCCATTCTCTCTTCTAGATCCATCTTAGTCATTTGCCATGAATGATCATGCCAAAAAATCTAAAATTTAGATGACTAAGTTTGAATCCTTGCAAGCCAATCCTGAGCAATTAAACATTGGTGGAGAACCATATGCGAACCTATTTGAGGTAAAGATTTTGGTTACCCAAATGTCAGCCCTTGTATCTCAAATTTTATTTGAGCCTTCAGGTAGGGGTAATTACCTCTTGTCCATAGAGGATGCTCATGTCTCAGCTGATGAAAGTCCCATAGCTGGCAATCTAGGATTTCATCCAAATAAGGAATCAAAAGAATGAGTAGGGCATTGTACAAATCAAGAAGGATCTTCCATCTTTGATGAAGAGAAATCTAATAGAAGATTAGCTTCTGATGATGCTTGGATCTTGGAATCTAATGACAACAATTCTTCCACCAATGTTGGAGTTGAGACTGTGTTGATATCTCTCAAGGAGATATTCTCCCTTCATACAATTTTCAAGTCATCAACACCAACAACACAGCTAGATGTGAATCTCTATTGCTCAGATTGAAGATTGCTCAAGGTGAAGATATCAAACTCCTTCACATCAAAGGAGACGCTAAGCTGATAATTTGTCAGGAGTTTGATGTGGACGATCCAATCATATGCTAGACTGAACCAAAAGAACAACCAATTATGGTAATAGACCATGCTCCTACAAATCAAAATTAGGCAAAGGAACCCTTCGCTAAGAAAGCAAGGAGTTATGGCTTTCAAATTGAAGACCACATCTTGCCATGGGACAAGAAGAACAAAAAGCTAAGAGGAAGACACAAAAAGTTGGTTTCTTGGTGGAGAGCTCCATTCGCCTATCCCCATTTTTGGTGGCAAAATGGTTTCTTTCTAGTTTACTAAGATAAAGCACTATTTTCACTCTCTCAAGAAGCAGCATCTGAAATACTTCAATTCTTGAAGTATCAAATCATTGCATTTGTATATATGCATATTTGTATAGTTTTTAGTGTTGTTTTATTTTGTTTGTTTCCATTTTTGATGCCTTTCATTTCTGGGTAGCATGACTCCATAGCCCAATGGTACACATGAAGACACCAGTGATTTTGGATTTTAGTCCCTTCAATTCTTTTTGCAATTGATAAAAGTTCCCCACCTGGAGCCAACTGTTGTCCCCCAAAAAATATCACTCACTTTTGGGATAAAATTTCAACTATTTTGTCCTACAGACCAAAATTGTCTCTTCCTTTTTTGAAATTTGTCCTGAGCATTCAAATTCCTCATTTTTCAAGCTTATCAGGAATCTACAAACTCTACAGGCATAAATCTATGGACTCTGCAGGCCAAGTTTAATGGGATTTATAGGTTGATTTCTACAAGTTTAAAGGCTTCTATGGGCGATTTCAATCAAAAGAATTATTTTCCAACACTTAGTCATTTTTAAGAGTTGTTTCATCACCTTGGTTCAATAAAAAATGTCGATCGATAGGCATCTAAGGATCCAACCATTGAACCATTAAACCATTGAACCTTGAACCATTTTGGTTCAATGGGATCAACAAGTTCAAAGGTTCAACATCATCGGTAAGAGTTAAGCACTTCATCAAGGTTCAAAGCTCAACTTATTTAAGGTTCAACGGCTTCAAAACACTTATCAAAGAGAAGAAGGCTTGAACCATTGAACCGTTGAACCATTGAACCACTTTGGTTCAGAGGTTCAACGGGTTCAAGGTTCAACAGGTTTAACACATTTGGTTCAATGAAGGAATCTCTAAAAGACTTAGCCAAATCAAAGGGATCATTGGCTTGGTTCAAAGTGTGGTTCAAAGCTTGGTTCAATGGTTAGTTCAAAGGAGCAGTTCAAAGTAAAAGTTTAAAAGAGCCTCCTGAAGGACAAGTGCCCTTACAGAGGGCATTTGGTTAACAAAAACACCCTTCAGAAGGGTCATTTTCAATGAAGCCACAAAGGTAAATTATTTTAGATTTGTGGTTAAGGAAGTTGAAAAAGTCTAAGGCATAATTTCTTCAGACTTTTTGTTTGAAGGAATTCCTTCAGACAAGAAGCCTAAAAGAATTTGGGAAAGCAGCTGCGGGAGGAAAACCTGAAGGAATTTTCAAAGACAAAAGGCAAAGTGATCAGAACAATTCCATAGAGTTTTTATCTGTGAGAAAATACCCACAAAAAAATCTTGGGGAAAATGCCTGCAGAGAAAGCCCAAGGAAAAAGTTTGTGAGAGACTCAAAAGAAAAGGCCATCGAAGGACCCCCAAAGGGCAGGTGCCCTTACAGGGGACTCTCAGCTACCAACTTAAAGGACACTTCCCCAAAGCTAAAGGGTCACCTTCCCTTTGAGAGGATGCAAAATAGGAAAGATGAAGAAGGAGCAAGGGGTGACCTACTTGAAGACATCAAATTCAAGAACAACGAACTAGCCATTGAAAACATAGTGACATGTGCACGAACCTCAATTTCAAATCTCATAAAATAAATATTGATCCTTCTAATCTATAGACCTGAATGCATTCACAGGATTTAAGGCCAAGATCAATAAGAAGTGATTAAGGAACGCAGTATCAAATTGAAATCAAGGACCTAATTCCATTAACTAGAAAAGGAGGAATGATGAAGAAGGATTAGATTGCCAAGTAGACATTGAAAGATACAAACTTTCAATAGTGTGACTTGTTTCTCTACATTGAGAAAAGAAAATGGGTAGATTCCCCTAAATTCAAGACTATCTTTTTAATAAATTTCAATGCAACATGATGTGTTACTATTCCCAAGTCTGTCTTGAAGAGGCTATATAATTGACTCTCTTGTTAGTGTAAAAAGATCTCATTTTGACAATTAGAAATGAAATTGTGCCCAAATTGAAAGGAATTACTGAGACTTTGAGCTCATATTGTTGAACATGATTTTGTTATTTGAATAAGAAAGCAAGTGACTTTTCAGACTTTGTGTTGTGATATCTTTGTTGTTGGGGAAACCGTTCTTATGTCTTTTTCCTTAATAT
>JARHVA010009122.1:32500-40000 GCA_037957365.1 Torreya grandis
GCCATCCTATCTACCCCTGACTGATGTCGATTGGCCTGACTGATGCTAGTGACTGTGACACTCAACAACCTCCTCCCCTATTTGCATCAGTGAAGCTTTTAGCTCCACAACCTAACAATCTCCCATTTAGAGATAAATAACTACACTGTACCTATACCTGTACACCATCTAATCTATTTCCTGGGTTGTATCCCTCTTCAAGCTCAACCTTGAAGACCAACCACCACACAACCTATGATGCACCTCCTGTCATCCAAGTAACCTACCATATCTGAAGTACTTGACCTTGCATAACATGAATCCCTACTGCTGGTCCCTTTCAGATACCTGAGAATCCACTGAACTGCTTTCCAGTGCTTCCTTTCCAGATTGACTACAAACTTTTTGACAACACCCACTATTTGGGCAAACTCAGGGAGTACACATGTACTCAACCTCATCATGTGATTGGGGACCCTATTCTGTGAACTGTCCATCCATAGGTGCACTTGTTGTTTTTCATCCTACACTACCTTCACACAATCATCTTGTGATAACATCACCTTGTGATCTTCCCTGTCTCTAGGATTACTCATGCCAAAGAATTTTGCTGCTCCCAAATCCTTCATGGCAAACCACTGAACTAAGCTTACCTTTAGCTCAGCAAAACCCTGTATGTCTGAACTTGCAACAAGCTCATCCTCCACATACAATAATAGGATAATGTCATGACCATCATCCACTTTGTAAGACAAACACAATGGTTATAATGACACTGACTAAAGCCATGCTTTGTCATCCACCTGTCAAACCTGTACCACTGTCCTGCAGCTTCCTCAAGATCATATGACCTAGCCTTCCATCTCACATGTCCACTCTCTCTATTCTTTAACTAAGGAATCCATTTGTCTTTTAGTGCTTTCATACTAGCTGGCAACCCTACCAAATCTCCTGTTTGGTTCTGCATCCTATTCATGCCATGCTCCCACTGTTTCCTAGATCCTTCCTACTCTGCAGTGAGTAACGAGTATAAAGAAGAGGAATAACAACTTTGAGGCTTACTTACGCTTTCAATCCTCCATATGGGCATTTGAGACTCCTTGACAGCTTGCTATCTACCTAAAATTTGTTCCAGTGACCGACCTTGGTCACCACATAGTCTGCATCTAACTGACATCAGTTCCATGTGACTGTCTAGGTCACTGACATCAGTTATCCTACCGACGTCGGTCTCCACTTGCCCAACACCACTGACTTTGCCTATCTACACATGACCGACGTCAGTGCCTGTCTGTTCGACACCAGTTTTACATGACCAATGCTGGAACCTATGTTTTCCTATGAGTGATGACTTTTTACCCGTGAGCTTTCTTTGGATCAAAACCCTGTCCAAACTATCCTGATTAGAGTTACTCAGCCTTCTCCACTAATCTCTGTCCACCATCTCCTCCATCAACACCAATGCTTTCCAGTTCTTTAGTTTGTCAAAGACATCTAACTTCCTCTTAAGAACATGCATCTCTTTCTTGCTCATGTGACCAAGCCTACAAAGCCACATCCTTGCAACAGAAGAAGAATTAGTAATACAAGCAAGTAGATAAAGAATACCTACTTTCTTACCACAGGTTAATTCAAGTGCATCCACTGTGAGAGTTCTTGTGCATCTCTCATCACCCAACTTCTCTGAAGAAATTAGCCACATCTTCAAGACTGGGACCTGCATGACCTTCTTCAACACCCATGTGTTGACCGCCTACAATTTTAGCAACACTTCCCCTTTGCCAATACTTTGACAAGGCTTAACAACCCCTCTAATTGGGGCTGCATGGAAAGAGGCAACATAATCTATAAACCAAGATTCTACTTTATCCAAGGAACATCCCAGAGCATCCTGTGTAACAACACCTGCAACATCTGCTTCTTCAATTCCTTCATGTCGATCTTCTACCAACCAACAATTTTTCTTTACCTGCTCTTTCTTTTCATAACACAATAATTGACCATTCGTGCTTTTCAATTTCTCCATTCTTAGCTTACTTTCTTCTGCCATTGCTATACTCCCACTCAATCAAAAACCCCTAAGAGTGACCTGTAATCAAACACAAACCTGCTCCATGCAACCTCAGCTCTGATACCAATTGTTATGACCCAGAAGCACATTTGATTACCTTTGTATAAGCAACTAAACATAGAATTTAACCATAATGCACAAGTAAATAGAATTTGAAAATAACACAGAATATGAGAGACAATACCCAATTGTATTAATACTCTTCTAGAAGGAAATACAACAAAGAAGATGCCACAGTCTTCTTCCTTACACACCTCTAGGGTATAAACAGTAAATCTCTTCAAGAGCTCACTCTCTCTCTTATGGTCCCAACACACAACTCAAACACAGAGTTGGTGTTCACCTCCAACCAGTGAGTATCACTACTACCAATACCACCAGTCAGTATCACTACTACTAGTACATAAGTGCTCCACGCACTCCACAAATGCTCCATGCACTCCAAGTACTCAACATACTCCAAGTAGATCTCACTTGATCTTGCTACCCCATAGACCTCCTTTGACCTCACACACACACACACACCTACAAATCAATGATCTTACTTACCCATGTAGATCTCTCTACACCCTGAAGAACCCTTGTCCTTACCTCACCAAGTCTTTATGATTCTACAAACCAGTACCCAGGTGGATCTTCTCCCAGAACTTGCATAACCTATATCTCTACCTAATCATACACACTCAGCACCCCTGTGGAACTAGGAGGAGCTACCCTTTCTCTCTTCACTCTTAGAAGGAGCTAACCAAGCTCAACTCAAACTAGAACAAATTACAATACAGCCCATGAGTATATTATCTAGATCTCATGCAAACAATAATTAGACATCCAATTACAATAATTAGATCGACAGCTCAAGACTAAAATTAGCCTTCTTCATGCAAACAACTGGTTTGTTAACGAACTGTCCATGAAACTCATAGTTCAAAACTGCATAGGCGATCGACATTGGTCCCTGTATATCTGGAGATGACCGACATCAGCCAACTATTGCTGATGTCGATTGCCTTCCTGTCTACCCCTGACTGACGTCGATTGGCCTGACCAATGCCGATGACTTTGACACTCAGTAACCTCCTCCCCTATTTGAATCAGTGAAGCTTTTAGCTCCACAACCTAACAATATGGTTTAACACTACATTTTTCATCAAAAGACAAGATTCCTCTAAATTGATATATTAGAAAATTAACCAAATCCAAGTTTTTATAATCTAGTAATGTGGTAAGATGTTCAAAATTATTTACTAATATTAGGTTGAACATGAATTTCAATGTGACTAAAGTGTATATGAAATTAAACCTTTTTTTAATCATTCTTTTACAACTCCCTTAGTGATGAAGGATAAATACAATAGTCAAATGCCTAAACCTAAAACTGATTGGTTTAATTTAGAGGATTTAAGAGTCAATAACATGGAGGATTAAATCCATTTCAATAATATATATATATATATATATATATATATATATGTATATATGTATATATATATATGTATATATATATATATATATATATGTATATATATATATGTATGTATATATATATGTATATATATATATATATATGTATATATATATATATATATATGCCATTTCAAGAAAATTAAGGACTTACCATAGATATTTTACAACCAACTGAACTAACCTTTAGTTTTAGTATAATAATAAGCAATGAATGAGATACAACTCCAAAAAATTCCTCAAATCCATAACCAAAACATCATACTGGTATTGACAAGTTACATAATTATTCCATTCACATTTCAAGAAATAATGAGTTGTTTTATACAATAGGTAATACCATCAAAGCAATCTCAAACACAGGAAATAAAATATTTGGAAGATGTATAAAAAGGAAATATGAAGGTGAATAGTATATAAGGTAATAAATTTATTACACACCAAAGTTAAACAAAAAAAATTTTGAGTGTCAAAGAGCTATGTGAAAATAACTATAAGGTGATGTCTAATGATAGGAAATATACAATCTATGACATGAATAATATAAATTTTGTTTTTATAATTGTACCTATATCTATGAATATGATGTTCCCATTGTGTTTTTGAGATCATATTAGCAAGCTCATCGGTATGTTATATTAAGATAAGTTTTGTTGTAGCATGTTAGTTATGGACACTTAAAATTTCATGATTTTTCAAAGATGGAAGAGCATAAGCATTATTTTAAATAATTATGTTGAAGAAAAACATGGAAGAGTGAAGTTTTTGAAAGTCATTTCAGGAGGCGTCATCATCAAATTCAATATTTGCATTCTAATATTTGTCCTCTTGTGAAAACAATAAGTGTGTGAAGTTCATAATATTTAATTACCTTTATTGATAATTACTCAATAAATTACCAAGATTAGTTTTTGAAAAAAAAAGTGAAGCATTTTATACATTTATATATTTTAAAGACTTTGTAAATCATGAACTTTATTATAGAATATAGTGCTTAAGGACTAACTATGAAGGTGATTTTATTTATTTATTTATTTTATGGATTATTATAATTTAAATTGATTTAAAATGAATAAGAAAATTAGCTATAATATTCAAAAAAATGTTGGGCTAGAAAGGAAGAATCTTACAAATGATGAAATAAAAAGGAGCATGTTAATAACAAAGTGACTTGGACCATTATGGATTATGTTGAGGAATGAGGTGACTAGATTGTTATGGTAAAAACAAGGAAGAAAGGCCAAGGAAAGATTGAACCTCTTAACATTACCCTTAGATTAAGGAAGGAAAATGAAATAGAAGGACATTAGTTTCATCTTATTGGTGTTTTTTTCACTATGTTATCTTGTTTAATATTTGATCTTATAATCCTTTGTTTTTTTTCTTGTACAGGGTTGTAACTCTTATCAAAAAACCATTATGTATCTTGTGGGCCTTTTTGTTGTAACTTCTTTTTTTTGGTCTGGGCCTCTAAGCCATCTTTACTTTGTTTTCATGCAAGGTTGGTTTCTTGATTGATAAAACCATTTTGTTTACCAATAATAATTAAAACCAATGGGATTGAGAAATTAATTTTGGGGTGACGCATTATTTACAACAATAATTACTCTAAATCAAAGTGCACTTGACAAGATTAATATGTATGAAGCATGGTATGAAAATTAGTCTGATGTCATATATTCATTTTTTTTAATTTTTATTTTTATTTTTATTTTTTATTTTTATTACAGTTTTCTAAGTAGAAAATATGAAAATTAAGAAGATTTATCCAAAAAATGAGTATTTATTTCTCTTGGGTATAGTGAACAAAACAAAATCTCATATCGCTTATAATTCTCTCATGAATAACATCATTGTGCAAAGAGATGTTATATTTTATGAAAGGTAAATGTGTGGTCATGATAAATATTAAGGCAATATCGATAATTATAAATATTTTTTTAATTATTCTATTGCTGATGATATTTATTATGAGCTACCCACTAGTATTTAAATTACAAGACTTCTATGTGCACCGAGAAACTCATCATCTAATTATTGAATTATAAGTGAAACTATATCTTCAAGTCTTAGTTATAAAAGTAAGGTAATAGTCTTGAGTGAAACATATTAGAATAAAATAATTTTTGCACATTAATAATATGAAAAAGGTGAGATATTAAATTATTTTTTACCTACACAAAATAATTTTGAACCAACATGTTATGAAGATGCATGTATTGTTAAATTTTGGGTGCCAAAAATTAACTAATAAATGTATTCCCTTAATAGGAATGATAATTTTAAAATTATATAATTTTAACATGATAAGAAGTGTAATCATACTAAATGGGTCTACAATAATAAGTACAATAGTGATGGTACCATTGAAAGACATAAGGTGTGTATAGTAGCAAAAAAATAACTTAAATATATGATATAAATTATGTACATGAATTTTCACCACGAGGAAGAAAATAGGCCACTATAATGGTGATTTCACTAACATTTTAAATCAAGTGGAGAATACGTCAAAAGGATGTGGAAAGTACCTTCTTGAATATATACTTAAAATAGGTAGGCTATGTTTACTATCCATAAGGTTTTGTAGTAAATGATAAAGATGAACAAGTATAGAAGTTGAATAGGTCTTTTTATATCCTAAAGGAAGAACTAAGAGCATGGTATGCCTGAATTGATGGATGTTTTATGTATAATGATTTAAAAATAATGAAGAGTGAGCATAGTCTTTTTAAAATAAAAAGGGTATTGATATCCTTATTTTATGTTTGTATGGTTATTATTTGTTGTATATTGGTAGTAGTAGTAAAATAAAGCATGAATTTAAAATTTATATAATCAATAAATTTCAAATGAAAGGCTTAGATCTCATATAATATTTCATATGGATGGAGGATCATCAAAGTAATCACGAAATATTTATTTTTCAAACAATGTATGTAAAGGATATGCTAAATAAATGCAATGTGGTTGATTTTTAACCAATCCTTAGTCCAATTGATCATGGAATTATGTTATGTAAAAAATATGGTTTTGAAATAGTTGATGAGATTAATTATACAATAATTGTTGGAAGATGAATGTTTATAACTCAAAACACATCGTATATTGCATACTTAGTTTAACTTGCTTCAAGGTATATGTCTAAGTTATCCAAAATTTAGATAATAGCATCCAAAACTTTTTTCCTGTATGTTAAAGGGAATATAAATTTAAGTTATCATTATTATTCCAATATTAAGTTTGAAATTATTAATTGTAGTGATTATAAATGGAATGTAGTTTTCATGATTGAAATTCAACATCAAAAGTTTGTTTTTCACTTGGTTCAGGGTTATTTACATGGAACTCAAATTAAAAATGTTTAGTCTCCATTTTATATTGAAAATAATAAGATATTAAATTCAATTGAACATGTACATAGGTAGTATGGCTTTGAATATTTATGAAATAAATTGGGAAGAAACAAAATCAATACACTATGATTTGTTATGATAAGGTAAGTATTATCAAATTATTCAAGAATCTAGTCCATAATAATAGTTCATTTTTTTCATTTGAAGTGACACTTTAATAGATATATTGTTTAAAATAAAGAGCTATAATTAAAATATATAAGCATCTAATAATTTCTTAAATATATCTTAACTATATCTATTATAAACGTTGAATTTTTTTTAAATATTAGATCAAGTTTTTAGTGCTCTCGACATCAAGAGGGAGAATGTTAGATAAGTGTTGTTAAGCATTGTTTTTAGACATGAATAAAGCCATGTAATATATATCGATAAAATTAGAGTGTCTTTAGGATAATTTTATCATAATAAACTCATTATATTTCTTTATATCAATTTAATGTGCCCTTAGGATTATTTTAGATGAATAAATTCATGTTATATATATATATATATATATATATATATATATATATATATATATATATATATATATATATATATATATATATATATATATATATATATATATAT
>JARHVA010009122.1:47500-135000 GCA_037957365.1 Torreya grandis
TGACATACATTTTATGGTTACTTTTCATCAATAAATCCTTTTGGATGGGTCATGTACACTATTTATTTGAGATAACCATTCAAGAATGCATTTTTAATGTCCATGTAGTGAAGCTTCCATCTCATTTGTGTTCTAAGTGTGCAAATAAATATGATGGTCTTGATCTTAGTTGTGGGTGAAAATGTCTTCTCATAATAAATTCCTTCTTACTAAGCATATCCCTTTCCAACAATTCATGCTTTGTATTTGTCGATAGATTCATCTACCATGTATTTTGTCTCAAAAATCCACTTGCATCTAATGAATTTATTTGTTATATATAGATCAACAAGTTTATACATCTCATTTTTTATGAGTGTCTAATATTCAACATTGATATCCATCTTCTACTAAGGTTGACATTCTATCAAACTATCTCTAGTTCGATGTTGTCAACTATTAAAATAATCATTATGAGATTAACTTCATTTATTTTTTATCTTATGGTATAAAATATTGATGAAGTATCTAGATTAGAGTTTAGGTGTGATTCCCTTATGGTCATGTCTAACCATTTTGTATGTTGATATTATTACCAATTTGTAGAAGAATTATCTTCTAAATTTCCATGTTCAATGAACAATTCTCCTTATCTCCCACCTTCTTTGTGACAAGATTCTTCACTCTAATCATCTAAATATGGGAACAGTCTATTAGAAGTGGTATGTTGACACTTTCTATGATATTGAGTTGAATTATAACTCATTAAAAACCACATGTCAACTTTCATAATTTTTCCACTTCTCAGGATCTTTGAGATGATAAGCTTTTGAGGTAGTAATAAACACTACTAGAAGGCACTAGAGTGTCCTCATTTTGATCTTATTCCACTTCTTAGCTGGTGTATGAATATAAGATGTAAAACCAAATACATTAAGATGAGTGATCAAAAGTTTGTGAGCACTCCATACATACTATGGTGCCTTGTCTTTCAAGATATTTATATGTACCCTATTTAGAGGATATAAAATTGACTGAACTACTTATGCCTATAATGGCATGTCTACGTTCATACTATAAAAATTATAATGATCTGTCTACATGACTAAATGATTTTGTCACTCTATAATTCCATCCTTGTGTGGTTTACAGGGATCATTAAGGTGTATTTTGATGTTGTGTTACTTTAATAATGACAAGAATTCCTTTGATGTGAATTCCCCTGCTCCATTCAAGTAGAGGAATCAAAGAGGCCTCCTTGATTGGGTGACAACAAGATAGTAGAATACTTTAAAATGTATAAAGGCTTCACTCTTCTTCTTGTGAAAGAAGACCCATGCCTTATGAGATAAATCATCAAAAAATAACTAAATTGCCATTCATCAATAAAAATAAGTAGGAAGGAGTCCACATAGATTTATATGTACCACATCAACATGATATTTGGCTTATGAGGAACTCAACTTGAATAAAACCCTATGTTGTTTATCAGCAGTGAATATAGGGTACACAAGCAAGGAATGGGACATTTGAGGAAGTCCATAGGCCATGGCCTTAGAGTTGAGTTAGTACAAAGAACCAGCATAAAGGTACCCATATCAATAATATCATAGTGTAGTAGATTCTACCATATAGGCCAGTAAAGAAACAACATTATATTAAATTACTTCTAGGGTAAATAATCAATCTCTAAAAAGATCTCTAGTAGTGACATTACCTTCCCATGAGAGGAGACAACATTTTGTTCCATTCTCTATCTTGAACTCTACCTTAACCTTATGATTCAAGATACAAATTACAGATAAGAGATATATTGTCAAAATGGGGACACACATTACCTTTGTTAGAGTATAGGTTCGTATCTTGATAATAATGGTGACAATTCCAACAACTTTTGCAACATATTATTTATCATCTATAATTTGAACTCAATCTCAAGAGGGTAGAGTCGTCAATGAGTCAAATAGGTCCATACATATTATCATATACTTTTTCATAATAGAGTTTCTAAAAAAAACATTCCTCAATTGTGATGAGGTTTGGGAGATAAGAAATGCATCCTTATAAGATCTATTACATAATAATTTTATGGGTACCTCCTCTTCAGATTAACCATGATTTTAATGTTGTGCCATTAATATTTTATGCTACTTATGTTACCAATGAAATATTTTTTATTTATGTGAATCATCTCTAGAAGATGTTCCCTCTTGAATGGTTGAGCCTTGTGTCAAGGCATTAGACCAATAATTATCAGAGTCATGTGTATTTATGTAACACATATGACACTGTCATTTTACCTTCTAAGATTTTTGCTATTGTTGTGAATAATTTAGTTGTCCATCAAAGAACTTTGGACCATGTTTCTTGGAAATTAGGGCTCTATTCTCGAACTCATCTTACACAAACTGGATGAGTTCTTCTTATTTAAGCAAATTCACCAATTTTTTGAAAGACACTACTTACTTAATGATGATCAATGTCATGAGAAATGTATAAAATTTAGAGGGAAGTGTTCTCAATGTCATCATAACCAATAACTTGTCCTCGATCATTTTTCCAAGTTTAATTAATTTTGCTCATATTTCTACCAACCAATGTAAACATTCCTCAACTTTCTTATCATCTTTCATATTGATAGTATGAATATTAGATTGGAAATGGATAATCCTTGTCCACTTATTCACCTCATAAAAGTTGGATTTAATGTTCAAAGCCTATTTTTATTTTCACACATCCCAAATATGAGGTTCAACCTCATCAATGACATTGAATGTGATCAACACTAGTGATTTTGCATTTGACTTATCATATTTTATTTGCTCATCAACCCTGGCAAGATGGGTAACCACACTAGTGATGATATGCCATAATTATTCAAATTGAAGAATCATTCACATATTTTTCTTTCACATGGTGAAATTTAGCCTTTTGAGAAGTTGGGCATCAGAAAAGATTAGTTTGGGTGTAGGTAATTTTTTTACTTTATTTATACAAAATTTTACGTTCAAAGCAATATTTTATGTTTCAAAATCCTATATAAAAAAGAGTGTACCTCATTGAGAGAAAATTATTTAGTTTACTAAAATGTTAAAAAAAAAATGCATGTATCTCATCCACATATTAGATAGCTTCAGTTCCATTAAGGTCTGGATAGTACCCCATGCACTGGTAACTTTGGTTATCAACTACTTACAAGGAGACCAGGTTTAGTAGAAAACTATCTTCATCAGTATACTACTTGCAAGGGGTTTGGGATCACTATGCAACCATCCTCATCAAAATTATTTTGATCTTCCACCCTTCCCTATTTGGCTCAAGAGATAGAGATGATGTTGCTAGGAAAGTATTCAAGTAACAACCTTACTCCTTTAGAAGTTTTCTAAGTGGAATGTATTTACTAACTACTTCACATATTTTATTCATTTTGTACCTTTGGATAAGTGATGTATAACACTTCTTGGCATCCAAATTACTTAATAGATACAAGATTCATTATAATCATATATAAAAAACTATTATGTTGTGAATGCTCACTGACTTCTAGTGATTTTTTACTTTACTTCAAACATTCACGCTGTAACTTCTACTTTTATAATTTGATTTATACTTTCACTTTGTCTCAAGCATTATTGATTTTATTCTACATCGAGTCTTCCATGCTTTGGCTATGGTGATCAAGCTTCAATGCTCTCATACTTTTGCTACATTGATCCTTCTTCATTGACTAGCTTCTACTTATGTTGTGTGTTAATGAGTGACTCACAAGGCTATAATATGAGATTGAAGGAAAAATGACTTTGATTATTTATTATTCATGAACAATAGGGTATTATATACAAGTAATAATTAGTTAGATAACTATAACTACCATTAGCACCTAATCAATAAACTACATGATCAACTACTAAAATAAACTAATAATGCAAACAAAACTCTTAAATAATATATTTTATGTTAATAATCTAATTGTCTAAGGTTTTTGACTAACCTTAACCCTAAGCTTAGTAATGCGACTGTAGGGAAGATATCTTGGGAAAATGTAATTATAGTATCTTTTGTTTTTCCATTCAATAACATTGGAGAAAATAAGCATGTTGAAGATGATATTGAGACACATTTTAATATAGAAATAAGGGATGCATATATACAATCCCCTTTTGGGGTTATCAATTAGGACATATGGGACAAACATCCCTCTTATGATACATTTGTGGCTAAGGTGAAGTAGGTGGATCATAATCCATTGGCTCCTACTAAATAGAATCCATATATTTCCTTTGAAGGAGAGAAGCTTCAAGATCCTTTGGAAAGAGAACAAGATTTAATAAACTTTGAGTTGATCTATCAATTTTCCAACTTGTGGCCATCTCTAGCAGATCTAAACGGCTGTATCAAGGAGATTTGGTTACCACTAATAAAAGGTAACTTGAGTATTTATCCTTGTTCATAATGTTATTTCATTGTTATCTTTGATTTAGAAGAGGATAGGAATTTTTTATTTCAAAAACCTTTTTATTCTTGGAAAAATTGTGTTGTTGCCTACAAACCATGGTTTCCTTCATTCTACCATTATTTTGAGGCCTTTAATGTTAGACCAATTTGGGTAAAGCTTTCCTTTTTACCTTTACAATTTTGGACTTCTTTATACTATAGTTTCTTAGATTTTAATTAATCTAGATGTTTCCATTAATCTTCTCGAGTCCATTGATTTGAAGGTTGAAGATGAAACTTGGAAGTTATCTCTAAATTTTGAGACACTATCTTTTCACTGTAAAAATGACTTGTAAATAGGTCATCTTAATTCTTTGTGTAATTTTTCTAAGTGTACTACAAAGTTTTTTTTGAAAGCATGCTCTCCCTGATCATTTTAGTATTTTAGAATACATCGAGAGTTATGATTCAGGGTTTCATTTAGGTAAACATGATGAAGATATGATTTTGTCCTAAAATGTACTTGAACATGTATAAAAAGTGTCACCCAATTTAGGGAAGAAAAATAGTGATCACGAAAGTGGAGGCGAAGATTTAAATATTGACTAATTAGAATGGTTACCATTTGATAAATGAAAAGCTTTATTGGAAATATCCATTCCCATTCTTCCTGATGATGGAGGGGAATGGAAGACTGTTGGTAACCAAAAAATATATAGAAAGTTAGATTTTACATCTCCTAGTATGACCCTTAGATTTTCAAATAAAAATAGTTATGAAGGGTCCTAGTCTCACTATTATTTTGCATAGATATTACATTTATGTAGTCTTTATGGTATTATTGTAGTATTCTTTTATTTTATGCTATTATTGTAGAGTTGGTTTATGTTTAGAAATTTTTGGTAGGCATTTATGTTACTTATGTTTCTGAATACCTTATTTGTATGTTATTGTATTGGATAGGGGGCCATCCAAAACCTACTTTAACCATTAATAAAAATAATCTATGAGAGTTAGTTTAATTTCTTAGTGCTTAGTATGCTATTGAATCTTCCCTTCTAATCATTTAGAATGTTAATATATCCATACAGTTTTCATATTACCAAAATTATTAAATAAGACATGATTAATCACTATGAATTGACTTGTATCCTATGAAATTAAACACTGCCTCTTTTGGTTTTTAAAATATGCAAAAAAATGTTCTAAGGTTCTAACTTAGTTTTATGTTCAACATGAATAGAACCATATAAATTAAACATAATAAAATACAAGTGTTTAACATTTGGATTGAATCCAGTCCATTCCTCACATAGATTTTTCCCCTAAATTAAAATTAGAGGGGATCTATTCTTAAATAAAACTACAATACCAATAAATTCTACCCAAAATTTATCATTGAGATGTTTGAAATATAACATATCATGAGTTGTTCATTCACTCAGAAAATCCATTCTATTGTGGATTATAAGCATTAATTTATTTCTATTTGATTCTATATTCATGACAATAATTAAAAAAAATGTTAAGTGTATTAACCTTTATTAGTTGAACTAAGATTAGAAAGTTTCTCGCATGTTTACATTTCAAACTATTATAACCACTAAATAAATTTAGTGAAAACTTCTAACTCATTTTTCATGAAAAATACCCAAGTCATCCTATAAAAATCACGAATTAAGAACACAAAATAGCCTCACTCATCAATCAAAGGCTATTTCATATCACAAACATCATTGTGAACTAACTTAAAAAAACTCTTAGATGTCCATGAAGAATCCTTTAGACTTGTCCTTATTTTGTTTTCGTACAATAAATGATTCATAAAGAATTTTATTTATATGAAAACAAGGCAAACTAGTCACCATTGTAAGTCTTTGCAAGTCCATGAAAGAGTAAAAATTTAAATGTCCATAACATAAATGCCACAAATATTATGTAGACATTGTAATTATTTTAACTGATGCTTCTAGTTCAATTATAGGAGGAAGTATTATCCAATCTAAATAGACAAAGTTCCCATTTTCATATCATATGTAAAATGTTTTTTATATTTTGTTGATATGTTTAATTTAAATGAGTCTATTTTCTGACACAATCTAATAAGTTTCTTACAATTGTTACCAAATAAAGAATATGTTTTTGTAAAATGGGAATATACCAAACATTATTTAGATACTTAATAGAACCATCAAGGAGAGGAATATAAATAGACCCAATTCACTATCAAATATAAATATACGTGTCAACAAAGAGACAAGAGTGAGAGATGTTTTTTTATAAATTCCAAAATAAGTCATGCTTAAATGTCATTGGATTTATTTCCCCTTTATCTATTACAAAAACATTTGTAAAACCATGTCTAGATTCAAATATAATGTAAAAGATATTACTTAAAGATATAAATGGTTATTACTTAGCAACATTCACATATTCTTCATATTGAGTAAAATTTGATTTACTCACTTTCCATGGTGTATGAATCTTATCGAAAGGAAAAATTCATTGACATGCAATGTGGCCATATTTACTATGACCTTGAATATATGATCTTTTGATCTGTATACCTTTATATGAACTTTGACGTCATGATCTATCATTCATTTGATTCAAATGAGAATGATTATTGTACTATTTCGATGCAAAGAAAATAGCCCAATCTTATGGAGGTCATAATGTTTGACCCATATCTTTGTTTGATCTCTTCCATTTTCTAAAATGACCTTCCCCAAAATGTCATTGCTTCTCTAAGCTACCCTATCTACTTAGAGTTGTTTTTCATATTTTTCAGAGGCCATACGTGATCATCCGATGGTCTAAAATTACCATTTAATGATTTTATTAGGAATTTTCTATTTTTAGAAATTTTATATTTTTAGGACCAAAAATTAACTTAGTTGAATTTCATCCCATAGTCTACTTTTATTGTTTAGAGTATTTTGGGAGGTTTTTAACATCTATTATTTTTAGTAAGTTTCATATGCAAGCATTGAGATGCAATATGGTCATATTTACCACACCTATGACCTTGAATATATGATCTTCCTCTCCCTATACTTGTATATGAACTTTGGCCTCATGCTCTATCATTCATTTGATTCAAATGATAATTATTATTTTCCTATTGGTTATTATAAATGTCTAGATTTTGATAGTATTAACTTTCTCTATTTTTTAATTTTAATCCCTTATAACCTCTATCCATTCTATATCTCCACATTCTATAACTTTGATTACTATAATGTTAATGGTTAGGATTTGATTCTTTAATTTGGGATTCCTTTATTTTATAAGCTTAGTTGGGTATAGATATATCATTTTTGATAAGTAATTCAATTACTTTATTGTAATTGATCATAATGATCTTATTATAAATAAGAAGCATTAATTTTTTATTTTTTTTAAGAAGTTAGGAAGTCAATTCAATGAAACAGTCACTATTAAATCATTAACAAGTCTTTATAAACTTGTATTAGTGTATTTGTTTGCAATTATTTTCAATTTTTACATATACTCTCTCATATCCATGCCCACTTATAAGGACAATGTAAATAAATACGTGTGAATATATTTTTTTTATGTTTTACCTTCTTGTCATACATTCCCAAAATATTTTCCCATGCATTATAGCTATGATGAGAATTCTCAATGTTGATATAAATATTCATATTATAAAAACATTTAATCAAGGACAAGGTTTTATAATCACACAATTTATAAATATTACACCTATCTTGACTAGTAGGAAACATTATAATTTTTATTTGTGTAACATCCAATGATTTATTAGAAATTGGTGATGATTCTATCAAGTGTTTTACACTAGCATAGTTTAAGATCATCAAACAATACTTTGCATAAATCAAGTTTTTAAACTTATTCATTTTAAAACGATAAGAAATACAAAAATGAAAATGTGATACCCACCCATAATTAAAAATGACCATTGCATAAAAAATGTGTCCACAGGGGATTGCATTAAAGCTATATGTAGATCTTGTAGATGATGATTTATGGGTTTTGCACTTAACCACACAAAGAAATAAATAAAATACACTATTATTTATTCAATATTACACACGTTCCACTCCTTTAAATTATCTATTCAACCTATAAAAAACATATTCCCCCAAAAAAACATAGTTTTGGAAAATAAAAAAATAACTTTAATTTAAAAAATAAATTTTCACTAAAACATTGCTTTGAAGGGATTGGAACCTTGTATCTTGGCCTTGCAATATTTTAATAAAATAACCTTTGCCTCTTGATCTACACTCAATAACATTTGAAATAAATACATTATATTAAAAATATTATCTTTATGAGTTTACAAATAATAAAAAAATATTTTCTATGTTCTTATTTAATCATCAGTGAATAGTGACATGAATAGTTTTTATTCAAACATTATCATATCAAAGGGTTATGTGAACATATTAATTTTACCACCATTGGTTAATCTTGTGCCCACAATAAATGTGACCACAAGTGTTTTATTAATTTAAAAACTTATTTTATGTATATTAACCCAAGCTTACTTTTTCTTATTATTGGCAAATGCTTTTGATCTGAAGCTATGTAGTCTCTTGAGGAATGCATTTCCTAGAGGAAAACATGAAACCAAAATATGAATCTAAAAAATCCAACCATAAAAACCATAAGTGGTTTTGATAGGGTCCCATTAACCTTAATCACAAAAGAAGGGCGTACAAGACCACATAATTAAATAAAAAATGAACCACAATAAGTAAATAACTAAAACCCATTAAATAAAACTCCTAAACAATAAGGATCATGCTATCCAAAACACAACAAGTTAGTAGAACCCAAAAGGAATTAACAAAATATTACTCTAAAATCCTTTTGGAACCTACCGACATTCCAATAGGATCTAACACTAACTCTATATGACATTTTTAGTTTTTCCATTATTCTTCCTATGCACCATAGTTTGGCTCTTTTTGTTATCACATTTAGATTATGACAAGAGAGGAATACCAATTTTGATTTGACCAACCTCCTTGTAGCTACTTTTCAAGCAATCTTTAGAGGGTGGACATGTAGATTTAGAACATGAGCTTAAGGCAACGACTTCTTCTACTACTATAGCTTCAATATTTTTTGGTTCTAAGCCATCCTCATCAAATTCTTAATTTTTTAATGGAAAGTTGACTCAAAGGTTACACTTTATACCAAGTGGCATCCTTAATACTTTTTAATATATTGTAATATTTGGTTAATTGTCTAGTCTCATAACAATTATGCCATTAGAATGGAAGGCCTTCATAGTCAAGGGGTTGGGTCGAAGAATGGTTAATAACTTTCATCTGGATTTTGTTAGGTAGTTATTTAGACGAGTCAATATTCATTGATTTTATAGCATATGTAATATGAGAAAACTAGGAATAGGGAGGCTCAAATATTTGAAATTCACCTATGTTATTCCCTATAGATTTAAGATAGACATTTGACTAAAATTGAAGTGAGAGTTGATAAAGATGGACCAAAATGGGTTTGATATTAAAGGGTTCAGTTAGAGGGTTGAATTTTAGGAACTAAGATTTCATCACTAATGGATGATGTTCAAAAATCCAACTCCAATATTAAATTTCTTCCAAATACTCAATGCAAGAAAAAACCAAAATGAAAAATATTTTAGCATTCGAGTAAATGTCTACCCTACCTTTGGTATATAGTAGAAATTATTCATAAATAAAATCAAGGAGGTTTGAGAGCTTAGGCCAAAGAGCAACAAATATCTAAATTAGATCCTTAGAGTAGAAAAAATATCCCCCTTTCATAAATTATTACATGTATTATTCTCAAAGGAATACAGTTGGAGTTTAGTTCGCAGGAATGAATGGCTTTAGAGAAAATCTAGGTGTTGGTTGGGAAACTACCTTTGAAATTTTCATTTTAGTATCCTTATTCTAAGAGGTAGAGTATTCTTCCAAAGATTCCCTACCACTTGGTTTCAATTTTTAGTTAAGCATTGTAGCTCCATACTAGACACAGGTCCTTTCATATTTGCATCATGTATGCAAGCCAACGATGGTGATGAATGTTGTGATCCTTATGCGCAATGCCATGAATATATTAAGACAGCATGTGCTAGTTCATTTCTTCTAAAATGCTTCCATTATTTTCCTCCTCAAGAAAAAAGTGAAAACATTTACCTTAGACTCAAAACCCTACACGATCTACCCTAGGCCTTGGATCAACTCTTGGAATTTTTAATTTGGACATAAGCAAGAAGAGGAGCAGGTAGACGAAGCCACTTATAATGTAAGATAACATGACGACTTTAGATCAATGTCTTAATTACAAGATATATGCAAATAGTATTCTTGACTAGGTTTTAAAGTTTATGGCTTTAAAAAAGGGTTTGTTGATAAAGCTTTATAAATGTATATTATAATTAACAAAATAGTAAAAGTATGGATTATTTTTTTACTATATGTGGTAATTATGTAATATCAATGAACATGTACATATTGACCTTTTACAAACACCTAGATGATATTACTACTTGATATTTTAATGAAACATGAAATAATAAGTTGGTACCTATGATGTACATGTGAGTTTACCTTTCTTTTTAGAGCAATCAATATTATGAAATACAAAATCATCAAAAACTACATTACAAATTCATAGACCCCATAATCTTGGGGATGAATGTGACCCTATAAACTTGTTAAAACAATAATACCAACCACGCCTTCACTCCTTAAAGATGTCCCACTATATTTAATGAATATAGCTATTACTTTTTAATTCCTCTAATTTTTAACCTATCTTCATGTTATTATCATTAATATTTTCTGATCGAAATGGTATCATTTGTAGGTCCTATCATTCTCTATGTATGGCCCATCTTCTCCAACATAGGATTCAATGAGATTTTGTCAAATAAAAAATGATATTAGTCAAGTTAGTAGCAATGATGTCCTCCCTTGTCTCCATTATGGTGAATTCTTTCAATATGCATTGCAACCCATGCCTTTGCTATTGTAAATATCTAGTTTGATATTTGATACGTAGTTGTGTAGTTATTTTTTGGGTTTTGTAGGTGTGTAGATCATAGTAGAAAGGATAAAAAAAAATTCTTTATTTTTTCAATGAACATTATCTCTATTTAAAATATAGTCTATACTATGTTTTTCCTAGTGTAAAGCCTGTTGTTATATATGAATGGAATTTTAATGTTTTCATCATCTATGTATTATGTTATTGCTTGTAAAAATAGGTTCATTGTTTGCTTTGTTAAAAAAATTATGTGGGTATGGTGAAGAGTAAAATATTTATTTAAAAAAAAGCATGTAACATTTCCTTAGCCTTTACCCCTCACCTGGTATTAGAGCCAAGGTTATTTCAAACAAGGTTTTTAGACAAGTTATCATAGTCAAAAATGACATCAAGTACAAGATTAACAAATATGTAGATTCCACAGTTTAATAGGAAGAACTATGTGTTAGGTTGTGGAGCTAAAAGCTTCACTGATGTAGACATGGAGGAGGTTGCAGAAGGGTTGCGGTGTGTCACAAATACCAGCATCGGTCAGGCCAACCGACGTCGATAGGATTAGACCAGAAGGCAACTGATGTTGGTCAGTAGTCGGCTGGCGTCAGTGATCCCTAGGCAGACAGGGACCGACGTCGGTCACTTGTGTGGTTTGAGCTAGAGTGTTTTATGGGCATATAGCTAACGAACCATGTGTTTGCATGTTGAGAGGCAATTTCAGACTAAGAGCTACAGATCTAATTATTGTATTAAATGTCTAATTATTGTTTGGATGAGATCTATATAATAGACTCATGGTTGTATTGTAAACTCGTGCTAGAGAGTAAGAGAGCATTATTATAAGCTCCTTCTGTGTGTGAGGTGAGCATGGTGTGTTCCTCCTAGTGCCACAGTACCAAGGTGGGTGATGGATTGGAGAATTAGTAGGGTTCTTCAGGAGTGTATGATCTTGGTCATTTGGTGAGCATGGCTTCTATAGGAGATCTACATGGTAAGTAAGATCATTGATATGTAGGTGTATGTGTGTGCAAGGTCAAGGTTCATAAGTGTGAAAAGTCAGCGAGGATAGCAACACAATAGGGAGTAGTATCAAGGGAGATCTACTTGAAGTATGTTGAGTACTTGTGGAGTGCATGGAGCACTTGTGGTGTGCGTGGAGCACAGGTGTAAGGTGAACACCAACTCTGTGTTCGAGTTGGGTGTTGGGACCTAAGAGAGAGAGCTTTGAGGAGATAATTAATGTTCACTTGAGGTGTGGGAAGCCTCTAAAGAGGTGGTGGAGAAGAAGTGGCATCTTGTTTATTGTATTCTTTTCTGCAAGAGTTTTAATACAAGTTGTGTATTGTCTCTCATATCATGTCTAATTTTTGGATTCTAGTTACTTGTTGATTCTAGTTAATTTCATATATTAAGTTTCTTGTATTTGGTAATCAATTATGTGCTTCTGATTATTCATATCCCAACATGTGGTATCAGAGCTAAGGTTGTAGGAAGCGATTTTGTGTTTGGTTACAGGTCACTCTCAAGGGTTTCTAATTGAGTGGGAGTAGAGCAATGGTAGATCAAAGTAAGCTAAGAATGGAGGAGTTGAAAAGCATAGATGGTCACTTATGGTCTTATGGAAAGAAAGAGCAGGTGAAAGAACATTGTTGGTTGGTAGCAGATCAGCATGAAGGAACTGAAGAAACAGATGTTGCAGGGGATGTGGCACAGGATGCTCTGGGAGGTTTCTTGGATAAAATTGAATCTTGGATAACATATTTGGTTGCCTCTTTCCATGCAGCCCTAGGGAGAGGAGCTGGTGAGCTTTGCCAAAGAATTGGCAAAGGGGAAGTGGAGCTAAAATTGTAGGCGGCCAACACATGGGTGTTGAAGGAGGTCATGCAGGTCCCAAGTTTGGAGATGTGGCTAATTTCTTCAGAAAGGTTGGGTGATGAGAGATGCATGAGAACTCTCACAGCGGATGCGCTTGAATTAGCTGGTGGTAAGAAAATAGGTACTCTTTATCTACTTGTTTATATTACTGATTCTTCTTCTATTACGGAGATGTGGCTTTGTAGGCTTGGTCACATGAGTAGGAAGGAGATGCATGTTCTTAAGCAGAAGACAGATATATTTGACAGGCTTAAGAACTAGTAAGCCTTGGTGTTCTTGGAGGAGATGGCAAACAGAGACCAGTGGATGGGCTGGATACTTCTGAGTAGGGCAATTTGGACATGGGAATTGATTCAAAGGAGCTCGCGGGTAAAAAGTCATCACTCACAGGTACCGACATCGACAAGAAAACTAACGTTGGTAGTAGATAAGACTGACGTCAGTCACCAGGACCGACGTCGATAGAAGGGGACACCAACGTCGGCAAGGTTGGTAGTCAGGATAGGCACATGAACCGACGTTGGTCAGATGCAGACTGTGTGGTGATCGAGGTCGGTCACTGTAATGAATTTTGGGTGGATAGCACACTGTCAAGGAGTCTCAAATGCCCATACAGAGGACTGAAGACGTAAGTAGGCCTCAAATTCGTTGTTCCTCTTCTTTATACTAGTTGCTAACTGTAGATCAGGAAGGATCCAGGAAACAGTGGGAGCATGGCAGGTATAGAATGCAGAACCAAGCGAGAGATTTGGTAGGGTTGCCAGCTGGATGAAAGCACAAAGACGAATGGATTCCTTAGTTGAAGAATAGAGAGAACAAACACGTGAGATGGAAGACCAAGTCATATGGTCTTGAGCAAGTTGCAGGATAGTGGTACAGGTTTTGACAGGTGGAAGACGAAGCATGGCTTTAGTCAATGTCAGGGTAACTACTGTGGTTTGTCTTACCAGGGGGATGATGAGTCATGGCATCATTCTGTTGCTATATGTGGATAGTATGCTAGCTAGTAGGTTTGTACATACAGGGTTTTGCTGAGCTAAGGGTAAGATTAGTTCAGTGGTTTGCTATGAAGAATTTGGAGCAACAAAATTCTTTGGCATGAGAGACATGGAGGATCACAGGTTGATTTTGTTTCTAGTGGGAGCTAATGTGAATCAGGTGTTGGCAAGGTTTAGGATGCAGAATCGAAGCACACTAAGGGCTGGATAGTTTAGTGTCTGAAATCACATGAGGTTTGGTATAGACCTGAGTTTTCCCAAGCAGTGGGAGCTGTCAGAGAGTTAGGAGCCAATTTAGAGAAGTGAGTTCTCAGGGATTTGAGAGGGACCAGCAACAGGGATTCATGCTATTCAGGGTCATGACTTCACTACATGGTTTGTAGGTTCAGATGCGGTAGGGTACTCGAATGATAGGAGGTATAGCATATGTTGTGTGGTGGGTTGTCTTCAAGACTAATCTTGAAGAGGGATACAAGCCAAGAAATAAATTAGATGGGGTACAGGTATAGGTACAGTGCAGCTATTTATCTTCAAGTGGGAGATTGTTAGGTTGTGGAGCTAAAAGCTTCACTGATGCAGACATGGAGGAGGTTGCAGAAGGGTTGCGGTGTGTCACAGACACCAACATCAGTTAGGCCAATTGACGTCAACAGGATTATACCAGAAGGCAACCGACGTTGGTCAATAGTCAACTAGTGTTGGCGATCCCCAGGCAGACAGGGACCAATGTCGGTCACCTGTGTGGTTCAAGATGGAGTGTTTCACAGGCAGTTAGCTAATGAACCATGTGTTTGCATGTTGAGAACCAATTTTAGACTGAGAGCTGCAGATCTAATTATTGTATTAGGTGTCTAATTATTATTTGGATGAGATCTATATAATAGACTCATGGTTGTATTGTAAACTCGTGTTAGAGAGTAAGAGAGCATTATTATAAGCTCCTTCTGTGTGTGAGGTGAGCATGGTGTGTTCCTCCTAGTGCCACAGTACCAAGGTGGGTGCTGGATTGGAGAATCAGCAGGGTTCTTCAGGAGTGTATGATCTTGGTCATCTGGTGAGCATGGCTTCTATAGGAGATCTACATGGTAAGTAAGATCATTGATATGCAGGTATATGTGTGTGCAAGGTCAAGGTTCACAAGGGTGTAGAACTAGATTGATTTACAGGTGTGCAAAGTCAGAGAGGACAGTAACACAATAGGGAGCAGTATCAGGGGAGATGTACTTGAAGTATGTTGAGTACTTGTGGAGTGCATGGAGCACTTGTGGTGTGTGTGGAGCACAGGTGTAAGGTGAACACCAACTTTGTGTTTGAGTTGGGTGTTGGGACCTAAGAGAGAGAGCTTTAAAGATAGAATTACTATTCACTTGAGGTGTGGGAAGCCTCTGAAGAGGTGGTGGAGAAAAAGTGGCATCTTTATTGTATTCTTTTCTGCAAGAGTTTTAATACAAGTTGTGTATTGTCTCTCATATCATGTGTTATTTTTGGATTCTAGGTACTTGTTGATTCTAGTTAATTCCGCATATTAAGTTGCTTGTATTTGGTAATCAATTGTGTGCTTCCGGTTATTCATATCCCAACACTATGATTATTGGGAAATCACTATGAAGTCATTTGTTTGTTATTAGGATATATTGGATCTTGTTGAGAATGGATTTTTAGAACTAATAGATGAAATAACATATAAATCTTTAACCCAAGCATAGAAAGATTTATTGAGGGATAATAGAAAGAAGGACTCCAAATATCTCTTTTACATCTTCCAAGCAGTGCATGAGAGCATATTTCCTAGGATTCTAATAGCAACAAAGTCCAAATAGGCATGGGATATTCTTCAAACAACATATCAAGGCATGAGAAAGGTTAAGACCACTAAGTTGCAAATGTTAAAGAGGGATTTTGAAATAATTTTCATTAAATATAATATATTAGTAGATTCATTCTTCACTCAAATTATTGGACTGGTAAATGAAATTAGATCACATGGTAAAACTCTTGAAGAAAGTAGAGTGGTTGAAAATATTCTAAGAAGTTTGCCTACAAGGTTTGAATCAATTGTGGCCGCCATAAAGGAAACAAAGAATCTATTATAGTTTTCAATTGATGAGATTCATGTATCTCTCATTTGACATGAACATAGGCTAATCAGGTCAAAAAACTCATCATTAGAGCAAGCTTTTAAATCACAAGTTTCAATTACTCATGGTAGAGGTAGATCTAATTTTAGAGGTAGAGGAAGAAATTCATATAGAGGTGGAATAAATAGCCCATCAAACTCAAGTGGAAGAAGTAGAAACCAATACCCAAGTCATAATGCAACTCAAAATTAGCCTCAAGGCCAAAGGTATGACAAATATCAAGTCCAATATCACTATTGTAAAAGGTATGGGTATTATTCAAATGAATGTATGAAGAAGCAGTATGATTTTAACAAATAAAATGCAAATTTTAGAAAATCAAATCAAAACCAAAAATCAAATCAAAGTACTATGTTTTTTAGCACACAATGTAACAAAAGAAAATGAAAAAGATGTATGGTTTTTAGACTCAATTTATAGCAATCACATGGCAGGGAACCTAGAAATGTTCTCAAGTTTAGATGGAGGTGTAAAATTTGATACATTGGGCAATGCCAACAAATTTTTAGTTATGGGAAAAGGAAACATAAACATTCTAACTAAAAGGGGGAGAAGAAGTATATTTTTAATTTATATTTTGTTTCTAGTCTAAAACACAATTTGATGAGCATAGGGCAGTTGGTTCAAAAGGGGTATAGAGTGTTTTTCAAAAACAAAGAGCACACAATTTTAGATTAATTTCCAAGTAATAAACTCATTTCAAAGGTGTAAATGACAAACAATAGGATGTTTCCCTTAAATATTAAGCTAGATTTGAATGTGGAATATGCTCAAGCACAACCCATAATGAACACACAAGTGGATAAAGAAGAAGTTCTAGTTGTCACACAAACAATCTTTCAAGTAGAAATAAAAGATAAAAATCAGTTATGGAGCCTAAGATTTGGGCATCTCAACTTTGGAGGTTTGAACCTACTAAATAGGAAATTTATGGTAAAGGGTTTTCCATTAATAGATAAATCAGAAAGAGTATGTGAAGGATGTATCTTAGGAAAATAACATAAAGAGAAATTTCCAACAAACAAGTCAATTAGAGGAAATCCACCTCTAAAAATTTTGCATTCATGTTTGTGTGGACCTATGAAAACACTCTTAGTTGGTAGAAGCTACTATTTTTTTACTTTTATTGATGATTATTCAAGGAAAACATGGGTCTACTTTCTAAGTTGAAAGAATGAAGTGTTTCAGTACTTCCATAAATTCAAGACATTTGTTGAGAAGCAAAGTGGGCACTACATCAAAACATTAAGAATGAATAGAGGTGGTAAATACATTTCAAATGAATTTATAATTTTTTTCAAAGACCATGGGATTCACAAATAATTCACAACTAGATACACACCTCAACAAAATGGGCTAGCTGAAAGGAAAAATAGAACAATAATGGAAATGGAAAAAAGCATGTTGAAAGCAAAACATTTGTCAAATGAATATTGGGCTGAAGCTATAGCTTGTGAAACATTTATTATGAATAGATGTCCAACTAAAAGTGTAAAAAATATGATTCTTGAAGAAGCATGGATCGAAATAAAACATAGTGTTGCTCACATGTGAGTATTTGGATGTGTGGCATATGCACATGTGCCAGATGAGTTGAGAAGAAAATTGGACAACAAAGGATAAAAATGTATATTTATTGGTTATAGTAATGAATCCAAGTCATAAAAACTATACAATCCAATAACCAAGAAAGTTATGATCAACTGAGATGTGTAATTCATACAAGATGAAGCATGGGATCGAAGTTTCAAGAAAATAATCAATATTGCAGCCAAATTATGACAAGAAGATAGAAGTTTTTATACCAAAAAGTACTCCATAAAATGTAACTCCTTCCACACCCATTCAATGTCAGCAAATTGGTCAACAACTGACACCATTATTAAGTGTAAGGATAGCCCCACACATTCAAGCATATACTCCTTCAAATGTATAATAAACACCATCTAAAAGTGGCAATCAAGTTGCAGGATCATCAAGTCCACATTCCACAAGTTCTAGTGCAAGTGATATGTCAAATCCAACATTCAAAATATTAAGAAGACAATAAATTAGATGCTTGAGAGACATTTATGATCAAAATGAAGGTGAGAACAATGCTAGTCTAATTTTTATTTTCGCATTTTATTCACAAGTGGAAGATCTAATTCATTATGAAGACACTATCAGACATGAACAATGGGTAAATGCAATAGATTAGGAAATTGATGCAATTGAAGATAAATAAACATGGAAGTTAGTGAGTCTTATAAAAGGAAAAAAATGTCATAGGAGTGAAATGGGTTTATAAGACTAAGTTGAATGCAAATGGTGATGTGCAAAAGCATAAAGCAAGACTAGTGGCAAAAGGATATTCACAACAACCTACGGTTGATTACAATGAGACATTTACTCCAGTAGCTTGATTAGACACTGTGAGAACTTCACTTGCAATAAGAGCTTAAGACAAATGGCCAGTTGACCAAATGGATGTGAATTCAAAATTTTTGAATGGTTATCTTGAAGATTAAGTTTACGTGGAGCAATCACATGAGTATGATATTTTTGGTCAAGAAGACAAAGTCTACAAACTGAGGAAGGCACTTTATGGACTCAAGCAATCCATAAGATCTTGGTACAATAGAATTGGCTCTTATAGTTTGCAAAATGGTTTCAATAGGTGCAGCAGTGAGCCTACATTGTATACCAACATTAATGAGCAAGGTGGGATCATAATTGTTTTCTTGTATGCTAATGATTTGATATTAATGGGAGATTTGGCAATTCATTTGTTCAAAGGAGCTATGAAAAAGGAGTTTGAAATGACTGATTTAGGCCTCATGAAATATTTTCTTGGGATTGAGGTAAACCAAAGTGATAATGGTATTTTCATCTCCCAATCTAAGTATGCAAATGACATTTTGAAAAGGTTTAATATGACAAATTGCAAATCAGCTCTAACACCAATTGTCACTGGATTGAAAGTAAGCAAGGATGATAAAGGAGCCAACATTGATCCAACTTTGTTTAAAAGACTTGTTAGCAGATTCATATATTTAATAGCCACAAGGCTTGACATAATGTAGGTAGTTAGTCTTATCTCAAGGTTCATTGAGTCTCTAAAGGACTCTCAATAACAAGCAAGGAAGAGAATTCTCAGATATGTGAGTGGAACAAGGAAGAGAATACTCGACATCAAATGAGTTCAAGCTCATAGGTTACACAGATAGTGATTGTGCAGGTAGCATTGATGATAGGAAGAGCACATCTGGTTATGTTTTTATTTTGAAACAGGCGCAGTATCATGAGATTCAAAGAAACAACCAATAGTCACTCTCTCATCTGCTGAAGTAGACTATGTAGCAGTGATAGGGGCATCATGTCAAGTGGTTTGAATGAGAAGAATATTGAAAGATCTCAAGCAAGAACAAGAAGAGGCAATAACGATTTATTGTGAAAACAATTCAGCTATAACACTATCCAAGAATCCAGTTTTTCATAAGAGAAGCAAGCTTATTGACACAAAGTATCCCTTCATTAGAGAACTAATCAACAACGGGGAAATCTTTTTAAAATTTTGTAAGTCTGAAGATCGGGATGCAGACATATTCACCAAACCATTAGGAAAAGAAAGCTTTGAATATCTAACAGATCATTTGGGAGTCCTAGATGACAGTAGTTATGATTAAGAAGTGTTGGAACAATAATCCCAACCACGCCTTCATTCATTAAAGACGTCCCACTATATTTAATGAATATAACTGTTTTTTAGCTCCACCTGTTTTTACCCTGTCTTCGTGCTATTCTCATTAGTATTTTCTGTTGGGAATGTTGTCATTGTTATCTCCTATCATTCTCCATGTATGGCCCAACTTCTCCAATGCAGGATTAAATGAGATTTTGTCAAATAAAAAATGCTGTCAGTCAAGTTAGTAGCAGTGCTGTCCTCCCTTGTCTCCATTCGGATGCATTCTTTTAATATGCAATGCAGTCCATGCCTCTGCTGCTGTAAATGTCTAATTTGATATTTTATACGTAGTTGTGTAGTTCTTTTTAGGGTTTTGTATGTGTACAAAGCACAGTAGAAATGAAGAAAACAATTCATTGTTTTTTCCACGAACAGCGGCTCTGTTTAAAATATAGTCTATACTCTGTTTTTTCTAGTGTAAATCCTGCTATTATTTATGAATGGAATTTTAATGTTTATATCATCTATGTTCTATGTTATTGCTTGTAACAACAGGTTTATATCATCTATGTTCTATGTTATTGCTTGTAACAACAGGTTCACTGTTTGCTTTGTTAAAACAATTACCTGGGTATGGTGAAGAGCAAAATCTTTGTTTTTTAAACAAGCATGTAATATTTCCTCTGCCTCTGCCCTTCAAATCTATGGGCCGCCTATTTGGACCTGCGATTAAACTGGTGGTATGTTTTGTTCACTTTGTGGATAAAGTTTGAAAAGATAAATCCCATGATCTCCTTGTGAACTGCTGTGGACGAGTAGATGTGAATGTTAAATATTCATCAACCTACTTAAAATGACCGAATTCAAAATTCTGAACGTACCGCTGGAATCTTCTCCCTTCTTTAATCCAGTACAGCGAATGGACAGAAATTTCTGTTATACAGAAATGTGGTCTAAATCTGCAGAAAGTTATACGCCTGTTAAGACACCTTCAAAGAGATGAAGTGTCATTTGTCGAAGAAATTTTGTCCCAATTATGTTGACTAATTTGTGTTGTCACGACTTAGGTATGTTAGTGTATTTTAAAATCATGTTGTCGCATTCAAACTTTAAACCCACATTAGTGACTTCATGGCTTTGATTATACGTTTTATTTTAAAATCATGTTGTCGCATTCAAACTTTAGACCCACATTAGTGACTTCATGGCTTTGATTATACGTTTTCTGCATTTGAATGAACCGTTAGACTTATGCCGAAAATTCTTTAGCATAGACTAACGTTTGCGTCATTAAAATTTACCCTGAATTACTTAAATGCCAAACATCAATTCATATGTATTTTTATTAGTTTCCGTCTTTCCATTTCTTGGCCATCTTCGTAGAGGTGTAAAAACACGTGAGCATAAGTCAAGAGTTATATTTGATGGTAACGCAAACAAATATATATCTTTTTAATTGCATTCGCAGTCTCCTCCTTTCCGTATATAGTACCAGACGCTTTTTGCTTTAAAACATCGTTCAAAAAATTACAGTGAGTCAACGAGATTAAAAGCAGCAGACATGGGACGGGCTTTTTATTGTGATAACAAGGGAGTGAAAAAGGGTCCATGGAGTTTATATGAGGATGAACATCTCATTAAATATATAAATACGCACGGCTTACAACAGCAATTATTAAGAAAATAGTACCAATTGATACAGGTTTGAAAGAAATGTTTTTATTAACATTTAGATTTATTATTGTTAGTTTAAAACAATAAATAATAAAAATGATAAATATTTTATGTAATATTATTATTTTTTTTTAAATTTGAAATTTTTATTATAAAATATTAATAATTAATATTGTAAGTTGTATTATGTTTGGAATTATATTATTTTGAAACGAAATAAAAGTTGTATTGATTTTGTTGTATAATGTATCAAAATTGTTAGTTATTTTTCTTATGTTAAATGTTCGAATTATTATTTTAGATATTTTTGATGTATTACATTTAAATATTTCCTTTATTATTGGTATGCTCCTTTATATATATATTAGAAAATTCATTCGATAAAAAAATAGATATAATAAACTAGAGTAACCATTCATATAAAAATCTAAATGAAATAGAAAGAAGACTTCATATTATTAATATAAAATATAAAATTATTTTATATTAAAGTATACATTTTTATTATGATTAGTACAGTTTTAAATTTAAGTCTATTACAAGTATGTTATGTTTAAAGTAAATTAGTCATTTTTTATTTTGTTAGGATATTGTAATTTATAACTGTATTCTTTTCAAAACATTTTTCAAATATAATATTTAGTTTCTATTATAATAATAACAAAGAATTAGGTTTTTTTAAGCTATTCATTTTAATATTCCAAGTTGTATCTTTAGAAAAAAAATATATATAATTCTTAGAATACTTTAATAACTTATTATTAAAATTATTTAATTATTTCATATTTTTTCATTAAAATTTATAACAACTTATTGTTTAGTATTGTTAGAAAAATTAATAAACATGTAATCTATGTTATTCAATATTTAAACAAAACTTTTGTGTCTGATATAATCTTTATACAGATATTTATATTTATATTTTATATGAAAAAAATAAGTATAGTGAAAAGTAACATTTTTTCAATCATTAATTTTTTTTTAATATGATATGTTATATTTTTTCTTTTTAGATTTTATTCTTCCAAACATCATTAAGCATAAATTAAGATTTCAAAATAAAATTACAAAAATTAAAATATTTAAAAGATACCTTATTTTTATTTTCAATAAATATAATATTTCAACATTTCTATGAAGGTGTTTACCTTCTACAAACAATACAGACTATACAATCCTTATGAAATCGTGCTTCTGAAAACAATGAGAAAGATGAAATTCATTGCATGAGAAAAATTAATTACAAACACCTCATAAATAGAGGACTAACAACAGATAAAGACAACAAAAATTCACTGCATGTGGTAAACAATGGTTGTGTTCAAACCTCAAGGAGATGACTAGCATGACAATTAAATAAACACATGCATGGAAAATAAAAATGAGTTGGAGTGCATGAGCGAAAAATCTAGAATAGAAACAAATTTTAATTGTGAAGGTAGGTGGGAGGAATTATAATCCAATACTCCCCCTTAATTCCTACTATTCATAGCTTCAACATCAATAATGCCTCAATCTTGTTTTAGGCATTCAAAATTATCTTTTGCTAATGCCTTTGTGAATAGGTCTACCAGTTACTCCTTCGACCTACAAAATTAAAATTTAATTTTTTATTTATCTTGAATGAGTTCCCTTATGAAATGATAATGGATTTGAATATGCTTTCTCCATCCATGGAAAACTAGATTCTTCGTTAAGGCTATTGAGGATGCATTGTCACAATATATTGTAATACCACCTTCTTGTTCCTCATGCAAGTCAACTAAGATTCTCCTGGGCCAAATAGCTTGACATACAATTGTATTTGATGTAAATATAATCAGCTTCTACTATGAATATAGAAACTATGGGTTATTTCTTAGAATCCCATGAAATGGCTCATGAACCCATGTGGAACACATATCCTAATGTGTTCTTCCTATCATCTACACCTCCTTCCCAATCGCTATCTGTATAGCCAACCAACTCAAATTCATATGATGCAGTATATAAGATGCCATAATTCTTTATACCATTGACATATCTCAAGATTATTTTTCTTGCTTCTTAGTGTGTATCTTTAGGTGTCTCCATGAATCTAAAAATAATGCTTACTACATACATAATATTGGTCCTAGTAGGTTTCAAGTACATTTGACTTTCAACCATGTTTTTGTATAAGGTTAGATTCACCTCATTGCTACAATCTTCTTTACTCAATTTTAGACTTGTGGCTGTTGGTATTAACGTAGGATTGCTATTAAACATTTTAGATATTTTCAAAATCTCTTTGACATATTTAGATTGAGAAATAAATATGTCATGATGCATTTGATGCAATTCTATGCTAAGAAAGTACCTTAATAGACATAAATTTATCATTTCAAATTCCCTTTTCATTGCTTCTTTGAAATAAAAAGTGAAAGGATCATCATTTCTTTTAAAGGCCAAATCTTCTACATATAGTATAACAATCAAAATCTTACCATGGCTTGCCTTGATTTAAAATGTGGACTCACTACTATTTCTAATGAAGCCATTTCTTGTAAAATATGAATCAATTCTACTGTACCATGTCTTTGGTGCTTGCTTAAACCTGCAGAGTGGTTTCTTCAATCTATAAACCTTCTCTTCTTATCCTGGGACTTCATAACTATGTGGCTGATATACATATACCTCTTATTTGAGCACTCCATTGAAGAAGGTAGACTTCATATCCATTTGATATGCCTTCCACTTGTGTTGAGTAGTTGTTGCTAAGACAACTCTCACAGTTTCTATTCTTACAACTGGAACATATGTCTCTTCATAATCTACTCTAGGATATTGTTTGTAGCCTTTAGCAACCAGTCTTTTTTTATGCCTCTCAATCTTCCCTTATATAGTGCTTTTGGTCTTATAAACCCACTTAACTTGAATCACCTATTCACCCTTTGGTAATTCAGGTAGCTCCCCAAGTGTTGCTTCTCTCTATTGCATTTATTTCCTCATACCTATCCTTACACCATTTTTATTCTTTTACTACTTCTTCAAAATATGTAAGATCACTATGAGAGAATAAAGCAAAATTTAGATTTTCATCATCATACCTTGTATTATCATAAATCTCCATCAAGCTTCTTGTACTTCCTGGCATTAGAGAAACAAGGGTTGGATCTAAATTGTTGCTAGAGCTACTTGACTAAGGAGTATGTTGTGAACTTAATGGAAGTGTTGCCAAAGGCTTACCATACTGATCTATGACTGGGTCAACTTGACTATATTCATTTCCACCTTCTTCATTGTCCATGGGTATCATTGCTAAGATACCTGAGGCAGTGTCAATAGTGCCATCACAGGATTTATTCTCAATGAATTCAACATCCCTATTAGTTACAATATTTTAGTAACAAGGTTATATAGTCTATATACTTTAGATGCTTCACTATAGCTGATAAAGATGCACTTTTCTCTTCTATCATCAAATTTCTCCCTCTTTTCCTTTGGCACATAAGCATATGCCATGCATCCAAAAAAATTTAGATGCTCCATAGTGTATTTTCTATTTGTCCACATTTCTTGTGGAATTGTGTTGCGTAAGGCCTTTATCCGACTTTTATTTGAAAATTAGACTACTATTGCTACAACTTCACCCCAATACTCTTTTAAAAGTCTCTTGGCTTTCAAAATGCTTGTATCCCTCACCTAGATGGTTTTATTCTTTATTTCTACCACTCCATTTTATTTTGGAGTATACTTGGCGGTGAATTGTTTTTCAATTCCTTCTTAAAAAATCTCAAAAACTATTTAGAGATATACTCTCATCCTCTATCTATTCTTAGGGCCCTGATGAAGTGACCACATTGCTTCTCAACCATTGCCTTAAAAAACATAAATTTATCAAAGACTTCAGATTTATTTTTTAAGAAACAAACTCAAGTCATCCTATTGTAGTTATCTATGAAAGTCAAGAAATATGCATTCTTACCAAATGTGAGAGTTTTCATTGGGCCACATAAATTAGAATGCACCAACTTCAATGGTACTATTAGCCTCCTAGACATCATTGATTGGAAGGGTTTCCTATGTGTATTTTCCTAAGATATATCCTTCATATTTTCTATCAGGTTCTACTATTCTTGGTAGTCCGTTAACCATATCTTTCTTAGATAAAAGACTTAATCTAAAATAACTTAAATACACATACATCAAGTGTCAGAGCCTAGATATGTCTTGGATAATTGTGTTGAATTTTATTTTTTGTAGTACCACCATAATCTTTATCTACTTAGGAATATTAAATTGCATTTTGAGTCAAAACATGATGTTCTTTGTCATTTGAACCATAGCAATCTTTCTTTTGCTTCCTCCTGTGTCAAAGATTGTGTAGTCTCCATTTTCCATTAGGACTCTATAACCTATTTGGACCACCTATCCAATGCTAAAAAGATTAAGTTTTAACATGGGAGCATAGTAGATGATGTAGATAAAATAGGGTCAAAACATTTAGTTTAGTAAAATTTTAAAGAATTTTTCTATTTGTAAAAATTATATATTTCTAGGACCAGAAGTCAACTTCAATTGAATTTCATTCCATAGGCTAATTTTAATGTTTAAAATATTTCAAGATATTTTTAGAGCTACACGCACTTGGATGCATGACTTACTAAAAATAACATCGACTAAAAGTAGAAATTTTATTTTAGACATTAGTTTTTTTTGAATTTTTACATGTCAACTCTAAACCCAAGTTGAGGATTATTCAAGCATGGTCTAGGTAGTAATTATTTCAGGAAATCAGTATGAATCAATTTTGAGTATTCTTTCAAGATCTTGGCCTATTGGTAATTTTCATGTTCTTGTTAATTTTTATTTTCATTATCTGGTATCAGAGCAAGTTTAAATCTTAAAAATGAGAAGAATGGTTAGGACAAGGAGGTATGGCACATATGAACTAGACTATACAAGAGCTACAGAGACAAGTTCAATAATTAATAGAGGTTATCACCAATTATCCAAACAGAGAAGGTAGTCTTGAAAAAGACATAGATCGTGATGAAGAAGTTCAACAAGAAGAAGAATAACATTTGCAGCCACTATCGATGAAAAAGAGGACGGTTAGGGATTTAGAAAGAAGGAATCAAGGAATCAAGGTTGATGTTCAAGATTATGGAGGTAATTTAAAATCAGAGGAGTTGATAGATTAGATAAATATCATCGAGATGTTTTTCGAGTGGAAGATTAAGAGAGAAGATAAGAAGGTAAAGTTTGCATGCACAAAATTTAAAGGTCATGTAATGATTTGGTGGGATCACCTAAAAAAAGAGAGATAGAGGAAAGGTAAAGAGAAGATTAGTTCATGAAAAAAGATGGAATAGAAGCTGAGGGAGAAATATCTTCTTGTGGACTATGCACAAACCCTATACAGAAGATTTTAAAATTTATGGCAAAAAGATAAAATATATACAAGAGTATGCAAATGAATTTTACAAGCTTTCCATATGAGTGGAGTATGATGAAACATAAGAGTAGTTGAATTTAAGGTATGTAAATAGTTTTAAATTTTATATTTAAGATAAATTAAGCATGCATAAAATACTTAACATGAAGGAGGCTTATCAATTAGCTTTGAAGGAAGAAGAAAAATAAAATAGGCAAAATTTTAGAGAGACATCTACTAGTCCAAGAAGAGGTGGATCCCCTCCAATAAGGGGATGAGGTGGGTTTAATAACACCCAAGGTGGATTTGATGCCAATAAAAGTGAATCATCACGTGGGGAAAAAACACAAGATGATAATAAGCAAAGGTTTTAATACCAACAAAGAGTAAGAGGATTTTAGAGAAGATGATGTTATAGAGGTGTTAGAAGATTGTTTTAGAATCAATGTAGATCTTATGTCTATTATAGATGTGGAGAAGAAGGGCATATAGTGTTTGAGTGTCCACACTATCAAGATCAAGAAGGGAGGCAAGAATATTGTCTAAGGGTAAATATAGTTGAGGCTGAAATAGAAGACCAAAATACTAAAGTTGCACTAGCTGATGTAGGAGAGAATCTCATGATGAGAAAAACCATGAAAACTCCAAAGAAGGATCAAGTACAGAATAAAGAAGGTGGTGATACATGGCTGTGATCAAATATTTTTTGAACAAGATGTACTTCAGGTGGAATGATATGCAAAGTAATTATAGATGGTGGTAGTTGCAAAAATATGGTTTCTAAAGAAATGATTGAGAAACTAAATCCACAATGCGGAAATCATCCTAACCCTTATTAGATTTCATGGTTTAAGAAAGGGAATGATGTTATAGTAGATAAAAAGTGCTTAATCAATGTTTTAAATAAGAAAAACCTATAATGACAAAATATGGTGTGATGTTATTCCAATGGATGTATGTCATGTGTTATTAGAGAGGCCATAGTAATTTGACAAGAAAGTAGTTCATAATGGAGCAAATAACACAAACACATTTTAGAAAGGTGGTAAAAATTTTAATTTTGTTACCACTTAAGGAGCAAGAGAAGACAGAAAGCATGCTCTATACTAAATATTTATCCAAGATATGAAGGTAGGAGGTTGTTGTTATGCAATAGTAGCAAAGAATGAAGAAATAGAAATGGTACCAATACCAATAGAAGCGACAAGAGTGTTGAAAGAATATGTAGATGTTATTCTTGATGATTTATTAGATGGTTTACCATTGAAAAGAGATATTCAATATCACATTGATTTGATTTAAGGATCAGGTCTACATAATCATGCAGCTTACAACATGAGTCCAATAGGACATGAAAAATTAAATAAATAGTTTACTAAATTACTAAGGAAGAAAGTGATAAGGAAGAGTATGAGTCTATGTGTAACACCAGCATTGGTAACTCCAAATAAAGATGGTGGATGGAGAATGTGTGTGGATAATAGAGTACCTAATAAAGTACAATAAAGTAAAGGTTTCCTATACCTCATTTAAATGATATGATGGATGTGCTTCTAGGAGTGAAATTGTTTACCAATATTTTTCTAAGGAGTGGTTATTATCTGAGTCAAATTTGTGAAGGAGATGAGTGGAAAATTGCATTCAAGACTAAGGATGGTCTATATGAGTAGATAGTGATGCCATTCAAATTATCTAATGCACCTAGTACATTTATGAGGTTGATGAATATAGTTCTATGAAAATATATTGGTAATTTTGTGGTTGTTTATTTTAATGATATTTTGATATTCAGTAAGATTAAAGAAGAAGCTTACAACATTTGAGAATGGTAATGCATTTGTTAAGAAAAAAAGGTTGTAAGCAAATTTGAAGAAATGCAAGTTTATACAGCAAACATGGAACAAGATTTTTATTAATCTTCTTGAATCTTGCAGATCTTCTTGATCTTGCTTATCTTGCTCAATTACAATACTGCCCCATGGCTCTATTAAATAGAATTGAGAACAAATAATAATTAGAAAAACAAACCAAAGACTAATTTTAGTCTTTACATGCAAACTAACTGTTTGTCTAACTGACTGAATGTTAACTTCTTCTCTAATAGTTTAACTAACTGTTTGATAACTGACTGATCTCTAACTGATCGGTTAACTACTATATGCATGAGGAGTGGAGAAATTAACTCCAGTCTCCAACACTCCCCCTTAATTTCTACCACAAACTATTTCAGCATTTACAATGCTTAAATTTGTCTTCCATGCAGAATACACTACCTTGCAAAAATACAATAACAAATGCAATTGCTCAATGAGCGTTCGCTCAGCATTTAAGACAGAGGAGTAGCTTGTCGAAAGGCTATCAATAGACATGCTTATGTCCAACACTGCAAGCTCCTTGCTTGCTTACCTTTCTTTCACCCGACGCTTAACTACTCAGGTTTCCTCCCAGGACTCTGCTAGGTTCTTTCCATGTTGGTCTACATTTACCAACGATCGGCCTGATCTTCAAACACTTTGATGGCTTCACTCGCTGTTCAACATACACACTTTCACAGCTTCACTCGATGTTCAACACACACACTTTCATAGATTCACTCGCTATGTAACACAAGCTCTGTGGAGCTCATCTTTTCAAACATAGCATTGCAGCCATCCATGCTATAATCTAAAGGCAATGAATGAGTGCATTGCTTGCATAACACGAAAAACTTATACCTTGTAAAATAGAGTACAGATAGTAGACAAGAAATAAAAAATAAATAAAAACATATCTCAGAAGGCTTTTACTTGGTGAAAATAGACTCTACCGGAGACGACAAACTAGCTGGAATGCTTCAATGCCTTCTTCACCACTTCTTCACTTCTACGGAAGCTTGAATTACACTTCACTTCTGCAAGTCTTCTGTGTAACACACCTCTAGCTTGGGTGCTTTTCTTTTTCTACTGCTCCCCCTTTTTTTCTTCACTTTCTTAAACTGCCTTGATCAGCTTTGGATCATCAGTTTGCACGACTTCGGGTGTAGGGAAGGCCTCCTCGGGGGTCTTGTCTTTGATCTTGATCGTCAACTCATCTTTCACAGTGGGTGTTTCCTCCTTCAGGGGCAGCTCGACGAATTCATAGTCACTGACGTCAGTTGATCTACTGAGGTCAGTCAGGTAATAGTGCCAATGTCAGTTGCTTGTTGATGTCGGTCTGAGAGTCAGCTGACGTCGGTTAGTTTGCCGATGTCAGTCACTGAGCTCCCTGCTGGCTCTTCTTTCACACTTTAAACTATGACTGTTGCGTGCTTCTACTGACTGTGCACTTGTCCAATCTGTGCTTCTCCTTACATGACTTCCCTTGACTTCTTTCCTCACCAGGCTCTAATACCAATTTGTAGAAATAAAGAGAGCATGCAAAAAGAAGAACTTAAACAAATAAACAAAAATAGAACCCAATTGCCATAGCAATTTCTTGAAAATATGAATTTTATTGATCTTCTTTTTCCCTTTCTTACAATGCTAGACCCAAGGCATCTTTAAATAGATTTGAATCCAAAAATAACTGATTGATTAACTAATCCTTAACTAATCATCTAACTGCTTAAACAAACTAATTGTTAACAGCTTAAACTCACTGATATCTAACTGTCAGTTAACTAACTGAATGTGAACTACTTCTCTAATAGTTTAACTAACTATTTGATAATCGATTGATCTCTAACTGATTGTTCACTGATGCATGCATGAGGAGTGGAGAAATTAACTCCAGTTCATCTTGACTTTCTAACACTCCCCCTTAATTTCTACCACTTACAACTTTAGCATTTACAATGCCTAAATTTTGTCTCAAATAATCAAAGGTCTCCTTTGCTAATGCCTTTGTAAATATATCTACCAATTGATCTTCAGATCTACAGAAGTCTAGATGGATTTCTCCATTGTTCACTAACTCTCTAATAAAGTGAAATCTTGTATCAATGTGCTTGCTCCTCTTGTGAAACACATGATTTTTTGATAATGCAATTGCTGATTTATTGTCACAAAAGATTGGTGTTGATTCCTTTTGTGCTTGTAATAAATCTTTCAATATTCTTCTCATCCAAGATGCTTTACATTCTACTAATGTGGCTACTACATACTCTACTTCAGCTAATGAAAGTTTCACTATAGGTTTCTTTTCAGATTCCCATGAGACCAAACATGTTCCTAAAATAAAGGCATGTCCAGAATTACTCTTCCTATCATCAACGCTACTTGTAAAATCACTATCTATAAAACCAATAAAACTAAAATTGTTAGTTGTCGAATATAAAATTCCATATTCTGTAGTTCTTGCCACATATCTTAATATCCTTTTTCCAACTTGCCAATGTGAGTCTTTCAGTGACTCCATGAATCTTGAGATTAAACTAACCCCATACATGATATCTAGTCTAGTAGCTATAAGATACATCAAACTACCAACTCGTCTTTTGAATGTTGTAGAATCAACATTAGACTCTTGGTCTTCTTTGCTAAGTTTGGTCCCTGTAGCAACTAGTGTAGGTGCTGGTTTACAATTCAGTATCTTAGATCTCCTTAACACTGACGTCAGTTGCTTGTCAATGTCAGTCTAAGAGTCAGTCAACGTCAATTGGTTTGCCGATGTTGGTCACTATGCTCCCTACTGTCTCTTCTTTCATGCTTTGGACTGTGACTGTTGTGTGCTTTTACTGACTGCGTACTTCTCCAATCTGTGCTTCTCCTTACACAGCTTCCCTTGGCTTCTTTCCTAACAAAGCTCTAATACAATTTGTCAAAAAATATAAAACATAGATTGCTACAACAAACATGGAACAAGATTTTTATTTATCTTTTTGAATCTTGTAGATCTTCTTGATCTTGCTTATCTTGCTCAATTACAATACTGCCTCATGGGTCTATTAAATATAATTGAGAACAAACAATAATTAGAAAAACAAACCAAAGACTAATTTTAGTCTTTACATGCAAACTAATTGTTTGTCTAACTGACTAAATGTTAACTGCTTCTCTAACAGGTTAACTAACTGTTTGATAACTGACTAATCTCTAACTGATCGGTTAACTGCTGTATGCATGAAGAGTGGATAAATTAACTCCAGTCTCCAATAGTTTTGTCATAAGAAGGATTATGAAGGTGTAAATTTCACATCAAATGACCAATGTGTTTGTGCACATTGTTTTTACATACATCAATTAGCTGTCAGAATTTTCCCTTATGTAACACTAAAACATTGTTTAGATGATTTTTCTAAGATTCCTGATTGGTTGTGTTGCGCCACAATATGTTTTATTACTTTAAATGAGAATATAAACATAAACAATGTTTGAATAATGGCATGTATTTGTTATAATCACTCATAAGACATGACATAGCAAGAAAAACACAAAGGACTATAATTTGAGAATTTTCATAGTATTAATTAGAATCAAAGTGCAAACCTTAGATTAAAGAGTTGCATAGAAATTTTGTTGATTTTCCCTATATGGTTTAAGAGAGATTCAATAGGCAGCCTTATATGTGCTACCATTTTCATATTTATCATTTTAAAACTTCCAAATTTGTTTCCAAAATGAAAAATGGATCTTGTTTTAAAATTTCCACACAATTCTTACACTTGAACCCATTACAATTGTATGGTTTTTTAGAAGGTGAAATGTTTAAGGTCTGATTTTAATATATCTTGGCTTTCTCATTCTTATAAAATGTAGGATTGAGACGCTTCACACGGTTTGCTATTGCAAACACATATAAGAGAATAGACTGCAAATTAAAAAAATCAAGAATAGAGTTCAATGCAAAATTAAACATTCTTTATATTATGATTACTACAAATACATTTCATAGTGCTTCGTTGCTCATTTATTTTGTTATACATAGAACATTAATTTTCCAGATCTTCACTACTCATCAACATAACATTCATTTGTTGCATTCAACTACTAATCTACAGAAAATAGAGTATTCACAATTCATTTTTACAAAAGAAAAATGTATTCCATTGGCTTTTCCTAGAAGGCTCTAGGTGCAACTAGAGACAAAATAGTAAATGCAATTGATGGAATAGATACAATACATGTGTAAAGATAGTTTGACATGGCAGGGAAGATTAACCATCTACTGAGGTGTTAGTCAACATCATTTGACACTCCACCATAATGTTCATTGCCATGAATAGCAGTAATGTCTATGCTTTCTCAGAGATGCTCAAACATGTTCTATGAAAGTGGCTTTGTAAAGATGTTTGCTACTTGTAAATCAAAAAGATGTTTGCTACTTGTTCTTTAGACTTGGAAAACTCAAAATATATATCACCATTATTCACCAATTCACAAATAAAGTGATATATAGTGTCAATATACTTGTTGTGTTTATGGATAGTTTTTTGATAATGTTATAACTAAGTTGGTGTCATAATATATCTTTCTACGCTTTTGTTGATTATGGATCAAATTTTAAATGTACCCTTTTCATCCAAGCTGCCTAGAAAGCTGTTGATGCGACTGTAATATAATATACTTCAACTTATAAAGTGTAATGATTGGTTACTTCTTTGATGCCCAAAAGATAACACATTATCCAAAATGAAAAATATAACCAAAAGTGTTTTTGTATTATACATGCTACATTCCCAATCACTATCCATATAACCAATAAACTTAATGTCATTTGAAGTTATATACATGATCCCAAAACTCTTGCTTCCAACTATGTATCACAATATTCTTTTTCCATCTTTCCAATGTGACTCTTTTGGTTTATACATGAATATTGAGATAAGGCTAACCCCATCCATAATTTTTGTGCTTGTGGTGGTTAGATACATGAGGTTACCCACTAATATTTTAAATAAAGTTGCATCAAGACTTAAACATTTCTCCTTTTTGCTAAGTTTTAAACCCAAAGCAATAGATGTTGGAGCTGAATTTACATTTGCCATATTAAACTTTTCAAAAAGTCATTGGCATACTTTGATTGACATATAAAAATGCATATCTCAGTTTGACTTACCTCTATGCTAAAAAAATATCTCATACGCCTCAAATCAATCATATTAAATTCATATTTCATGGCTGCCGTAAATGAGTCAATTGACAAATTACTAGTCAATATCAAATCATCCACATACAATCAAATTATCAGAATTTATCATTGATCATGGACTTTGACATACAAGGTAGGTTCATTTCCAGACTTACTAAACCCATTGTTCATAAAATAATAAATAATTCTACTATACCAAGCTTTAGGAGCTTTAAATATTCATTTAAGGCTTTTTTCAACTTGTCAGTCTTGTGCTCTTATCCCAAAACTTCTTCTAGGTGGTTGTTTTATATAAACTTCCTTTTCTAAAATATCATTCAAGAATGTTGATTTGACATCCATGGGATAGACATTCTAATTGTTTTGATATACAATAGATAAAACCATTCTAACACTATCTAATCATAGTATAGGTGAAAATGTTTCATTATAATCTATACTAGGCTATTGTATGAAGCCTTTGGCTACTAGTATTGATTTATGTTTCATAACATTTCCATCTATATTAACATTTGTTTTGTAAACCCATTTTACTCAAATTACATCCTTTCATTCAAGAAGCTCTATAAGATCCCATATTTGATTCTTTTCAATTGATTGAATTTATTCTTCCATAACTTCAATCCAATTTTCATCCTTAATTTCATCCTAAATGTGTATTGGCTCAACTTGTCTTAAAAATTCAAAGTATGAGCATAAATCCACATTTTAAATCTTTTGTGACTCATCATAATTATCTTTCCATCTATATTTCTTCTTTGAAGTGTTTATTAATCATGATCTCAATTATGCATGTGTCAGATTAAAAGGCTCATTGTTTTTATTACTTGTTGGAGTAGATGGAGTTGGAGTGGTAGGTGCCTTACAAGGTATTATGTGAACATTTACTTGTGTAGTATGATTCACACTTTGAGTTTCATTATCCTCATTGCCATGGGGAACACTAGCTATAATTTTTTTTTTTCTATGTTACTATCAGAAGCTTCTTCTTCAACAAATTATACATCAAAGTTGATTACTAGTTTCTTTGTCACTAGATTATATAGCTTATATGCTTTGGATTTTTCCCTATACCTCACAAAGATATACTTATCACCTCTATCGTATAATTTATTTCATAATACTTGGAGTATCAAGGAGAATTATATATACACACAAAGACTCTCAAGTGTGAGACACTATGTTTCTTTTTTCTCCAAGTTGCTTGTGTTATATTGTTTATCACTATTTTTTTTGTACATATACTTGTAATGTATACCATGCATGCAATCGTTTCAGCCCAATATTTGTTTGGTATATTTTTAAAATTTATCATGATCTAGGTCATTTCCATAATTATCTTATTTTTCCTTTCAGCTACATTGTTTTATTGAGGTGTATATCTAGATGTAAGATATTTCTTAATCCCATTTGGTTTGGAAAAAAATATAAATTCATTCTATAGGTATTCACCTCCTTCAATGGTTATCAGTACTTTGATATAAAATCCATTTTATTTTTTTCCTTTGGCCTTGAACTCCTTAAAAATAACAAACACATCTAATCTATATTTCAATAAATAAGCCCATGTTTTTTGGATGAAATCATCAACAAATGTCAAGAAATATAGATTTCAATTTATTAATTTTATTTGCATCCATACACAAAGATTTGAAGGGACTATCTCAAGTTGGATGCCTTCCTCTCTAATATTTTCCAAATGGATTTTTTTTTAAATTGTTTTCCTAGTATGCATCTCTCAATTGATGTTTTAAGTTTCACTATTGGTCGTAATCCATCGACCATTATTTTCCTATGTGACAGATGCAATCCACTATAGTTCAAATGCCCAAATCTCAAGTGGCATAACAAAGATTGATTTATGTATGAGAATTTAAAATATGCTTCAGAAATTGTTTAAAATATTTTAGATTATAAAATAAGTTCACAATGAATCTTAAGAGGAAACATTTTGTTTTTTGTCATCACAACTTTTGTAATAAGTTTATTATTATGTTTCTTGTCCAAAATTACATATTCACCATTCTCTAAGTATATCATATACCCATTTTAAGTTGTTTCACCAATGCTCATGATATTGTGTTGTAATCCAAGAACATGGTATTCATTATGGATATGGTTCTTTTCTCCTGATTTTGTGCTTATGGTAATTGACCCTTTTCCCCATGATTAATAATCGGTGATATTTCCCAAACTTCACTTCTAGTTTTACTAAGTCATCCATTATTATAAATCACTACTTACTTCCACTCATGTGATTTTTACACCCACTATCTAAGAACCCTAATTCCTTTCAACTCTCTTGTATAACATTACATGTTATTAACAGTGTGTTTTTTTCACTAGTCTTCAACTAGTTTCCATTTGTAAAACTTACTTTTTGGTTTCTTCATATCATATTGCATTTTTCCTCATTTAGAGGAAAAATTAACAAATATTTGACAATAGTGACATTTAATATTTTATTTTTCACACCTTTGTCCTTGATGATGGCTATGAAAATAGTAATTACCTCTTCCTCCTATTGGTGTGAAACATGTATGTGGGCTTGGTATTGGTCTTCTACTTTTAAATTGAGTAGATTCTCCTCTTTATTTTGTGAAAATGACTCTTACCTCAATTAAAATTTGATCTCCCTATTTTTATACTAATTAAAAGCTATATTTGGAATGACTTTTACAATGAAGATGCCCTTGAATGATTCAACCTCTAATCATGTCATAATAATGATCCTTTAATCCATAAAATGAAAACTACGTCATATCTTTATACTCCTCAATGGCCATTAGTATTGAATTAAATTTTGATGGCAAACTTCTAAATATATTTTATAAAATCTTATATGCTTTGATACCTTAATCTTGAGTCCTTAGTTGATTTATAATCCTATTATATGTGTATGTAAATTGTCTATATTCTCTAATTCTTTCATTTTTATGTTATCAAATTCCAATCTAAGTATTTATAATTCGGTAGTTTTACATTTACTTATACCATGGTATGTTGCTTATAGTCCATCCCATGCTTGCTTCGACCTTGTGGTAACTGTAAACTTTAGAAAATTGACTCAACCATTATTTGGTAGATGAAGAACAGTGCCTTAACATCCTTCTTCTTATTTTCCTACAATAAATCCTTGTTAGTTTGAGAAAAAGCTTGGAATACTTGCTGATTTACCAATTTTGAAAATCCAATTTCCATTAAAACTCAAACATCTTAGGAGTAGAATAAAGGTTTCATATTAATGCTCCAATAGTCATAGTTTTTCCCAATGAACATTAATATTTTTGGTTGATAATTTTTTCCACTTACTCCTACCATGAATTCTCCAAAAGAAAACTTCTACCTTTTTCTCTTTGAAATCAGGGTTTATCTCCTTCCCCACTTTTTAGAAAAATATACTCTACTGCACCTCTAATTTTTTAGAGGATATACACTCCAAAATATATGGCTCTATTTTTTTTGGAGCACTCTTCCTTTTTGAATTGGTCTTGGCCTCATATATTACGCTTCCTTTCGTTTGGAGATAGACTCCACACTTGTTCACTAAAAACATAAAATAATATATTAAACATTGAAATTTAGCTTCATCATACTTCTACAAGGAAAATGGTCCCTTTCATCTTATGAATAGGCTATGAAATCTTATTGTTTATTTTATAATGGTAGTCACTTCTATGTTGAAGTGAAAAAACCCTTAGAAAAATTCAATCTCCTTTCTCTTAACTTCTTGATGCTTCCTCTACAAACTAATACTTAGAGTTGATGAAAGACTTTGATACGACATTTATAGTATTGATATGCTTCACATATTTTACTATGGTAAATGTATAGAATTAAATAGATAGAAAATAAACCATATAAAAATACAATTCAAGGAAGAGTTAAAGAATCTTTATATTATGATTACCATTAATATATTTCATAGTCCTTTGTTGCTTAATTTTTTTTTCTATAAACATAGTCTTAATTTTGTAGAGCCTTGTTTTTCATCAACATAAAATTCATTCATTCCATTAAAATACTCATATAAAGAAAATAAACTATTCACAATATGTTTTTACAAAAATATATGCATTTTATTGGTTTCACCTAGAAGGCTCTAGAGGTAACTGAACAGAAAAACATGAATGGAGTTGATGGAGTAGATATAATACGTAGGTAAAGAGATTTAAATAGTTTGATGTAGTAGGGGAGATTAACCATATGATGAGGTGTAAGTTCATGTCATTCAATATAAAAATGTTGAATTATATTAATTACAAGTAAGAAAGATTAGTTTAGCATCCATTTAGTTTTTCTAAGTTTAAATTGATTTTATATTCATTATATTTAGTCTGACTAACTTCTCCTTCTACATATAACTATTTTTTAATAAGATAGCTTATGGATTAGTGTTAACCCCCTAAACATTTGGAAGAATGCATTATCTCATATCTTTGACGAAACATTTGGAAGATTTTTTTTTCTAAGATAAGTTAATTATAAAATTTGAATTCAAGCATTAGCAATTGTAAGGATTAAATAAAGTTTATCATTGGATTTTTTATTTATACCTTGACTAATATGTATTAGAGGATACCCCTTTTGATGAATCAAAAAATTAGTTCTTGGAGCACATGCATACATTATTTCAGAATAAGTTAGCAACATAGAATTGAATTGGCTTTCATGAGTAGTCAAAATCCAATTGATAAATAGAGTTTGTCAAGTAATACTTGTAATATATGAAGGTAGTATCTAAATATATGCAAGTGATTGATACATAGAATCAGTTATATTCATTTCATTGAAGTGGAACCCATGGTGAAGAGAAAATAACATTGATGAAATCTATCAAAATTTGCCAACCTATTTTCATGCATAAGGATGGAATAAGTATTTTTAATTATTGTAACAAATTATTTGGAAAATATACTTTGAAAAAGAGAATAAAATAAAATGATGTTGATAAAAAGGTATATTTTTGAGGTGGATGATCTATATTTTTTTCATTTCTGAAAATAAGATGAAAGGATTCCATTTTTGGAATTTCATTAGACAATGTGAACATAGAATTCTAGAATCGTTTTGTTGGGAGACATGAGATGGGTGACTATTTTAAATTTTGATGGTATTTTCTATCTCTAAATACCTTGTCTACCATCATCCCTCCTTCTACATACTATAATATTAATTCTCCACTACCTAGGGTATAATAGGTATAAGCCACTAGTCAAAAATTCTACGTATCGGAAATATAAGAAAAAAAAAAGCAACCCCTTTTGATATATGCTTCTTTCTTGTTGGAGCTTTATTTTTTTTATTAACGTTATCTTTTCTCAACATTTTAAATCCTCTATTAAATATGGCAACCCAGAATGGATGGCCACTACTCATGATATTACTTAGTCAAATAGGGTAGTTAGAAACTAGTTTCCAACCAAGAGTCACCTCCTTCTCCTAATGAAAATGTTTGGATTCCTCATAAACTCCCCAAAGCCAACAACATTGTTTTTTTAATCTATGAAATGGAAACCCTAGATTCTGTATTTTATATAAAGGTATGGTTTCCATAGACATCGAAATGTGTGTTTATGAAAAGTAGATTCATATAGAATGAAATTTGTGCTTCTCCATTTCCTATTATCTTGGAAGATATAGATTTGATTCTTCCATTTTATTGGAAGAATCTATATTATTGTCAGCTTTATGAATGCAATTTTAAGCAATTAGGTAGATGTGTCGGACTATTGAATTAAAAATATTGTGTTGATGGATCCATATTTAATCATGTGAAATTTATGGAAGGACATGAATAAAATTATATTTTTAGATGCTAGCCTCTATGAGGAAAAAGTGATATGTTTGTGGAAAGTAGATTCATTGACTCCTAACATTATACTTATTCATTTCCTATTCTCTTAAAAGATTTGGATTTATTCTTTTTTAATATGGGAAACTTGTTGATTGTTATGGGCTATGTGAAATAATTTTTAAGTTATTGGTTGGATATGGGGTCTCATTGACTTAGTATTATTTGGGTGATGGTTCCATCTTTAATGATGCAAAAAATAAGTTCAAACATCTAAATGCCATAACTTTTGATACATAGTTTTGTTTGAGATCTCGTTCACATCAAAATGAATATTATAAAAAAATCATTTCATCTATAACCTTATTTATCCATATATGGACATTTTTAATATTTTTGGAGGCCATATGTGACCATGTTAGGGTTCAAAAATATGTTTTAAATTTTTTTAAGAATTTTTTATTTTTAAAATTTATATATTTTGTTAGGTAGACATGAAGTTGAGCTAAAATTCATCTGATAGGTTAATTTTAGTGTTTAGAATATTTCATTTATTTTTAGGACTACATGTTATTGAATTTTAAACTTACTAAAATAACAACTACTAAACATAATAGGTAATTTTTTTTAATTTTGCATGTCAACATTAATTTTGAGTTGAGGTTTATTTATGTATGTGGAAGTCATAATTTTAGTCATTAATTATGAATCAACACAATTCATAATTTTATCTATTATGCCTATTTATTTATTTGACTTGATAGTATTCACATTCATTATTTAGTATCATATCAATTTCAAATCTTGAAGTTGTAATAAATGGTGATAATATGGGGAGGAACTACTTAGATGAATATAAGAATATAGGAGTTGCAGAAGTAGGTAGAATAACCAATCCTAATTACTATAAATCAAAGACAAATAAGAGTAGAAGATGAAGTAGAGGAATACACATCATAAATAAGAAATTATGAAAGATAATAAACATTATGAATAACCACCATTAATGAAAGAGAGTATGGTTATAGCTTTAAAGGGAAAGAATGAAGTAATCAAGATTAACATTTTATATTATGGAGAAAGTTTAAAAGCATAGGATTGCATACAATGGATGAATAGCATGGATAATTTTATATAATGAAAAAATATAATAGAAGACAAAATGGTGAAGTTTTCATGTAATAAATTAAAGGGTCATGCAATGATTTTGTGAGATCACCTGCAGAAAAAAGGATAGAGAAAAGGAAAAGTTAAGATCAACTCATGGAAAAAGATTTAGAATAATTTGAGAGAAAAACATATTTGTATGGATTATACATAAACCCTATACAAAAGATTTCATCATTTAAGGGAAAAATATAAAATTATACAAGAATATACATATGAGTTTTAGAATCTTACCATTTACATGGAGAGTAGTGGAATATAAGAGAAGATGGATGTAGGGTATGTAAATAGTTAGAAGTTTTCTATTAGAGATGAATTGAAGATACATAGAATACTTTTCATAGAGGAGGCTTATAAATTAGAATTGAAGGTAGAATTAAAAAAAAACTAAATAGAGTTTCAAAAGGTCATTTTCCATTGGGATATGAAGAGGACAATCCCTTCTAATAAGGGTCGAAGGTGGATTCAATACCAATAGATATGGATTTAATACTAGTAGAGAGAAAGCATAATATGGTGTAGAAAGGAAAAAGGATAATAGAGAAGGTTTAAATAATATTAAAATAGAATAGGATTTTATAGAGGAAGGAGCTATGGTGATGGTATAGGATGATCACCAAATCAATGCAAGTCTTATTTTCGATACATGTGTGGAGAAGAAGGACATAGAGCATTTGATATTTCACACTATCAAAATAAAGAAAAGAGGTAGAAGGATTATTGAAGAGTGAATTTAGTTGACATTGAGATGGAATAAAAAATAAAAAATTTACAAAAGTAAATATTGTATAAAATATCACAATGTGGAGAACAATGATTGCTATAAGGAAAGAAGATGTGCAATATAAAAAAGTTGGTGATGTTGGAATATAAATAAAGTGTTTTGGAACAAGTTATACTTTAGGAGTTAACATATGAAAAATAATTATAGATGGTGGTACTTATGAAAATATGGCTTCTAAAGATATGATTACGAAGCTAGGTTTGAGTGTGAAAGGATTTTAATCCTTATCAAATTTCATATCTTATGAAATGAAATGAAATTACAATAGATAAAAGATGGTTAACCAAATTATATATATATATATATATATATATATATATATATATATATGTATATATATATATATATATATATGTATATATATATATGTGTATATATATATATGTATATATATATATGTGTATATATATATATATATATATATATATATATATATATGTATATATATATATATATATGTGTATATATATATATATGTATATATATATATATATGTATATATATATATATGTATATATATATATATATATGTATGTATATATATATGTATATATATATATATATATATATATATATATATATATATATATATATATATATATATATATATATATATATAAAACTTAGAAGTATGATATATGGTGTGATTTTATATACATGGATGCTTTCTCTGTGTTATTGGGAAGGCCATGGATGTTTGAAATAAAAGACATTCATGATGGAACAAAGAATGCATATACTTTCTAGAAAGGTTCTATGAAGGTAGTTTCATTACCTCTTAAATAAAGATGGCATGCTAAAAGCATGTTGTTCATAAAATAATTTATCAAAGACATCAAGATGATATGCTTTTGTTATGCATTAATAGTGAATGAATAAGACACAAAAGTCATGAAAATACCAATAGAAATAACATGAGTAATGAAATAATATGAATATGTTTTACCTAATGAGTTACCAAATATTTTACCACCAAAGAGATACATTTAACATCATATTGATTCGATTCTAGTTTCATCTCTACCCAATCAATAAGTTTATAGGATGAGTCCAACAGAACATACATAATTGAATAAATAAGTTATTGAATTGGTGAGAAAGGGTGTCATAAGAGAGAGTATGAGTCAACATACAACACTAAAATTTGTAAGTACAAATAAATATGGATGGTAAAGGATGTGTGTGGCTATTATAAAATTAAATATAATTACCATCAAGTAAAAATTTCATATACTTGATCTATAATGTGCTTATAGGAATAAAATAATTTATGAACATTAATCTAAGGAGTGGATACTATCAGATTTAGACTCATGAATGAAATGAATGGAAAATAACATTTAAGACTATATCTAGTCTATATGAGTCGATGGTGATTCCATTTTGATTATCTAATGTACCTAGCACATTTATGAGTGTGATGAACATAGTGCTTTGAGATTACATTGATAATTTAGTGGTGCTTTATTTTCATGATATTTTGATATTGATTAAAACTAAATAGGAACACTTAAGGCATTAGATAATTTTATTATAACTATTACAAAAGGAGAATCTCTATGTAAATTTGAAAAAGTGTAGGTTTATGCAAAATAATTTGGTAGTTTTTGGTTTGTACTTTCACTGAATGGTGTAAGAGTAAACAAACAAAATTAAATCAATTATTGAATGGCCTATTCCAAATACCATTATAGAGGTAATAAGTTTACATTCTTTAGAAACTTTTGATAAAAATTTCATTATGAATTTTAGTAGTCTTCTTGCAACCATAAAATATTGTATAAGAAGAAAAATATTTGCATGCAGAAAAGCAAAAACATAAATATTTGAGTTGTTGAATAACAAGATTACACAAATCTTATTATAATATTATTCAATTTAAGCAAAGTGTTTTAGGTTGATTTTGATGCTTCATATGTGGTAATTGGTGTTATGTTGAGTCAAAATGGAAAACTAATAGGATATTTTAGTGCTAAATTATATGAGGTAAGAAAAAAATATTATATGTATGATTTTGAATTTTAAGCTATTATAAAAGAATTTAGAAATTGGAGGCATTTCCTATTTCCTAAAGAATTCACCTTATTTACTGATCATGAGGTCTTGAAGTATGTGAACACTTAAAAGAAGTTAAGTAGTAGGCATGAAAAGTGGTTGTGTTTCTTGTAGGGATATACTTTTATGTTGAAGCATAAACTAGGGAAGTATAATCAATAAGATGATGCTTTGATTAGGAGAGTGGTGTTTTTATCTATTATCGAGACTGAATTTATTGAATTTGAAGCTTTTAGCAACCTATGTGATACTCATCTATATTTCATAAAGATAATTGAGAAATGTATAAATACATTAACAAGTGAGACATGTACTATTTTTCATTAATATACTATATAGGATGGTTATCTCTTGAATTGGAAATAATCATATATTCTAGTTAGGTCTCTATGAGATAATCTATAAGAAAATTGCACTATGGTGATAAAGGTAAATATTTTGCTAAGACTAAGATAATAAATTTTGTGGAGAAGTATTTTTGGCCAAATATGAAGAGATATGTGTCAATATATGTTTTAAGGTACATGATATGTTAGGTGGATAAAGTACATCCACATAATATAGGGATATACATGCCATTACCAATTCCAATAGGACCATAGATATATTTGATTATGGATTTTGTATTACGATTATAAAACACACATGGAGGTAATGATTCCATTTTTGTTATTGTAAAAAGGTTTTCTAATGTTATTTATTTTATTGCATGTAATAAGACCAATAATACCACTAAATTTGTAGAGTTTTTCTTTTGGGATGTTGTGAGATTGCATGGTGTTTTAAAAACATTACATCAAATAGGGACATAAAACTTCTTAGTAATTTTTGGAAGACTTCATGGAATAGTATGATAAATAAGATAAAATTATGTTGTGCATACCAACCATAAATATTTGGATCGATAGAAGTTATAAATAAGAGGTTTAGAAATTTGTTGACATCCATAGTTAGAAAGAATCGAAAACAAAGGGACATGGATATACCACAGTCTAAATTTTCAAATAATAGTTTAGTGAATAGATTAACAAGAAAATCAAAATTTCAAATTGTTTATCAATAAATCTTATGTTATTTTTTATTTATTATAGTTAACAATTACATAACAGGATAGAGATTATGTCAAAGCATTTATAGAGAATATATAACTATTTCAAGAAGAACTAAGAAAAACAGTACAAGAAATTAATAGGAATTGTAATTATATAGTAGATGTCAAAGTAAGGTAAAATATATTTGAAGAAGGATATATAGTGATGGTTTATCAGAGGAAATATAGATTTCTAGTAGGCACATACAACATGTTGAAGTGCAAAAAAATTGAATCATGTGGGAATGTGAATAAGATTAATGGTAATGCTTATAAGAAGATTTTACTACATAATTTTAATACCTATAGAATATTTAATGTTTCAAATTTATATAACTTCGATGGAAAATATGGTGAATATATATAAATATGAATAAGTAGGTCAGGATCAACATATACAAAATAAGAAAGAAAAAATAGTGCAAGTTCTAGATAAGAAGACTGTGAACACAACATAATGAAGTTGTAACAACTATTCGGTGAAATTGTAAAGATTACATTAGTAACACAACACTTGGATTTATGGATGGGAGATGAATAAGATTCACAAAAAAAAATGGTATCAGTATAATTATATTAACTCACAAAAGATGAGTTATTTTCAATTACAGGAGAATGACCCAAAAAATATGTCCAAACATGTATAGGCCAGAATTTTTTATCTATAACTATGTTTGAGCTTTGATTCATGAAAAAATGATTTTATAAAAATATTGGTGCATCCATAACCTACCCTATCTAGTTACAGATGTTTTCAATATTTTTTTAGAGGCCATATGTGACCATCTAAGGGTTTGAAATTTTGTTTAGGATTTTCCTATTTTGAAAATTTGTATATTTTTGTAACTGCATGTGAAACTCACTTAAAATTCATCCAGTAGGTTAATTTTAGCTTTTATAATAGTTTTGTATAATTTTGCATGCAAAATTTAATAAAATAGTAGTAGTTAAAAATAACAGGTCAATTTTTTATTTTTATTTTTGATATTTTATACATTTTGCATGTTAACTCTAATTATGAGTTGAGTTTTATTTTTTCATACATAACTATTTTATTTATTCAATAAAAATCAATATAGATTATTATTTTATATTTATTATGCCTCTTATTTTACTTACCTTGATAGAATCTGGGTTCATTATTTGGCATTAGATAAGTGTCAAATCTTGGAAGTATAAGAGAAGGTAAGATGGTGAGGATAAATTACTTAGATTAATAGAAATATGAAAGAGCTATAGAGGAAATTATAATAATTAACTATAGTTATTATAAATCAAAGACAAAGAAGATCATATGATAAAGTAGAGGAAGACATAGATCCTAAAGAAGATATTATATAAGAGTAGGAACAATTAGAACAAATACCATCAATATATATTTAGAGGGAATGAACAAAGTAAACAATGTTGATGTTCCAGATTATAAAGGAATTTTAAAACCATAGGAATTGATAGACCAAATGAATAATGCGGAGAAGCTTTTTGAATGGAAAACAGTAAGGGAAGACAAAAAAGTAAAGTTTAGATGTACAAAATTCAATCCTCATGAAATGATTTAGTGGGATCACATATAGAAAGAAACACAAAGAAAAAGTAAAGAGAAGATCATCTCATGGAAAATATTTAGATGAAATGAAGAGAAAAATTTATTCTTATGGATTATGAAAAACCCTAATTTAGATAATTTTCAATTTTAAGGCAAAAGGATCACAATATACAAGAATAAACAAATAGGTTTTATTATATTTACATATGCATTAAGCATTATGAATCAAAAAATTAGATGGATATAAGTTATGTAAATGGTTTTAGATTAGCGAAGAACATAATTATATGAGATTACATTCTTAAGTTTATAGTGGTTTATTTATTTTGATGATATTTTGAAATTCAATAAAAATAAAGAGGAACACTTAAGGGATTTGATAATGGTTATATAATTGTTAAGGAAGGAGAAGCTCTATGAAAATTTGAAGAAGTGTAGGTTTACGAAAAATAATTTGGTATTTTTTAGATTTGTAGTTTTACTAGATGGTCTAAGTGTTGATGTTGAAGGAGTAGCGTTTGGCTCCCACTTCTAGCCCAACTTTCCTGTATCTTATAAAGACATGATTTGTTTGGTGTAGGCCAACATGGAGATTGAAGAGATGCATCTCTTTCCTCTCACTTGTATATATATAGTGATTTATCATTATTGAAGATAATTCAATAAGTATATTTCATAAGACAGAGCAGACTTTAAAAGAGTAAATCAGATTTATCTTGTTGTGTTCATTATTCATTGTGTTACATTCTTTTGATTGTTTCAATTTTGATCATAAAAACTAACATGGTATCAAAGTGGGTTTGAAGAAGACCATGATCAGATTTGTCATTGCATCAATACTATGTTGTTATTTATATCTCTTGTCTATCCCTATTTTAGTCAAGATGGTGACCAGTCTTAAAATTGAGGATGGACTCGAAGGAGCATCCAAATTCACATCATAGAGGTTTAGAATCATGCTCATCTTAGAAGAAAATGACTTGGGTGAGTTTTTGGAAATGAAAGTTCCCAAACCATCAGGGGAAGAATAGAACTTGTTATTGCTCCAGGTGTGAGTGTAGAAGATGAATAAAAGAGAGAGCATAATCATGGTGGTATAAAGAGAAGTTGATAGCAAGAGAGGTGAAATGGAGCTTCTAGTTGAGTGTTCGTAGAAGACAAGAGGTAAGAAATAATGAGTTATTTTGGAGATGATGTTGAGCTAGTTGAAGAGACTATAGGCTCAGACTAACAAGCATGTAGGCTAGAAGCTAGATAACAATCCTATGTTATAGTCCATGGTGTAGATCTTGGAAAGTTTTAGAAGCAAAAACAACATTAGTTTCATTAGATAAGAGTTTGAAGGAGCAAACACATGTGAGAAGAATAGTAGTTCATGAAAAGAGAAGCAACAACAACTATTGAGCATTCTAAGGAGATCCAGCTGTGTTAGAAGGAGAAAAAGTTAGTCGAGCTATTAAAATGAAGCACCCAGGATAGAGGCATGATGAGAGTGAAGGAATCGAGTAAACCTTGATGCAAAAGATAATGTATTTGCAGTCACCTAATCATGAAAAATATACCAAGTTTTAGAGAGTGCCACATTTCTATTGACGGTTATTGATTAGGCTAATGAAGAGTGTAAGCCATAGGAGATAAGAGTCACATAATGTTGTGTAAGAAGAAACACAACTATCCAAAGTAGCTAATTAACACAAATTATGTAACAGATTAGTTTGTATCTACAAAGAGTGAAGAAGGAAGCCCAAGGATAAAATACGTAAAGAATTTAGAGGTGTATTTGCAAAGACCAATATTTGGGTTGCATGGGACAGTATATGATGTACTCTTGTCCATCAGACCATCCTATGAAAAACTACCTCACCATGCCTATAATTGGAGTTAGACATGAGAGCCTTTATAGGTTAATCACTTGTCCACTATAGGCATTAGTACATGATTTTTCAATCTTGTGTGATCTTTGGCATTGAAAATTAGTTCACCTACACTTTTTGGCTCTACCTATCATGGAGAAGATGGTCACGGGTCTTTCAAAATTCTATTAGGAGCATGTAGGTACCTGCAAAGGTTGTGCAGTGTAATCTAAAGAACTACTTGAGAGGTTCAAAGAGTTTAAAGCTCAGTTAGAGAAATTATTTGGGAAGAGAATCAAAGTTTTGATATATGATAATGGATAGAAGTACACCTCTAAATAATTTTATAACTTTTGAATTGAAGCAGTGATTAAGAGGGAGTTATGTGTCCCTTACAATCCTCAACAGAATGGTGTTACAAAAAGGCAGAATAGATCTATTGTAAAATATGCCAAAGTGTTGATAATGAGTTCTTCTCTATGAGAAAGTTTGAGGTGAAATCCCTTGATAATGAGTTCTTCTCTATGAGAGAAGTTTGAGGTGAAATCCCTTGATAACGAGTTCTTCTCTATGAGACAAGTTTGAGGTGAAATCCCTTGATAACGAATTCTTATCTGTGAGAGAAGTTCGCGATGAAATCCCTTGATAATGTGTTCTTGTCTGTGAGAGAAGTTTGAGGTGAAATCCCTTAATAATGAGTTCTCTGTGAGATAAGTTTGAGGTGAAATCCATTGATAATGAGTTCTTCTTTGTGAGAGAAGTTTGAGGTGAAATCCCTTGATAACAAGTTCTTCTTTGTGAGAGAAGTTCGAGGTGAAATTTGTTGATAACGAGTTCTTCTCTATAAGAGAAGGTCAAGGTGAAATCCCTTGATAACGAGTTCTTCTCTGTGATATAAGTTGAAAGTGAAATCCATTGATTCCACCTTTTCGGAGAGCCATGGTGGATGTCATGTAAAGTGATGAACACATGTAAATATTATACAATGTTGTAGCCATTGTGATTGACATCATGATGAGGTGATATGTATTATGTAGCTAGAAGTATCCTCCCTAGCTAAGAGGGAGTGTTGATGTTGAAGGAGCAGTATTGGGGTCCAAATTCTAGCCCAACTTCTTGTATCTTTTAAAGACACGATTTTTTTGTTGTAGGTCGTTAGGGAGATTAAACAAACGTGTCTCTTTCCTCTCACTTATATATATATATATATATATATATATGTATATATATATATGTATATATATATATGTATATATATATATATGTATATATATATATTTATATATATATATATGTATATATATATGTATATATATATATATATATGTATATATATATATGTATATATATATGTATATATATATATGTATATATATATGTATGTATATATATATGTATATATATATATGTATATATATGTATATATATGTATATGTATATATATATGTATATATATATATGTATATATATAGTGATTTCTCATTGTTGAAGATAATTTAATAATAAGTATAATTCATAAGACAGAGCAGACTTCAAAAGATTAAATCAGATTTATCTTGTTGTGTTCATTATTCATTGTGTTGCATTTTTCTAATTGTTTCAATTGTGATCATAAAAACTAACAGTAAGACTAAATGAAAAAGAATTAAATATGATTGTTGAGTGTCTTATATCAAAAAGAATCATAGAGGTATGAATTTGGCATGGTTTAACAACTTTTAACAAAAAGTTCATTAAGAATTTTAGTAGTCTTATTAAATGAATAGCATATTATTTGAGAATGAAAAAAATTCATGGAAAAGATTAGTAATGGAAAAACTTTGATTTGTTGAAGAAGATTACAGAAAAGCTTATTTTAGCATTACTCAATTTCAGTAAAGTGTTTGAGGTTGATTGTGATACTTCATATGTAGTAGTTGATGTTAATTTGAGTCAATAAGGAAAACCAATAGCATATTTCACTGAGAAAATAAATGAGATAATAATAAATAATCTAATTATTATTTCTCATTTTATACCATTGTATAAGAATTAAGACATCAAAGGCAATATCTAGTGGCTAATTAATTTATCCTATTTATTTATCATGAGGCCTTGATGTATGTGAACACTCAAAAGAAGTTAAATAATAGGCACTCAAAGTGTATATATTTCTTACATGGATATACATTTGTGTTCAACCATAAATCAGGAAAGTAGAATTAGGTAATTTATGATTGGGCATGAGAATGGCATTGTTAACTACTATGGTGAGTGAAGTAGTTGTATGTGAAGTTTTTAAGGACTTATATGATATTGATCTATAATTTGAGATGATAATCAAGAAATACATAAAAAATTCAGACATGCACTCTTCGTGACGAGTATATTATACATGATTGTTATCTCTTCAAAGGGAAAAAATTATGAATTTTGTTTGGGTTTCTAAGAGACAATAGTATAAGAAAATTGTGCAGTGGTTGCTTAGTTAGATATTTTTGTAAGATGAAGTCAAAGATTTAGTGTAGGAAGAGAATTATTGGCTAAATATGAATAAATGTATGATAATATATTTTTCAATGTGTAATATATGTCATATGGCTATATGATATACATAGAGTACATGATCGTACATGCCATTACTGGTTCCAAGAGGACCATGGACAGATTAGAGTATGTATTTTGTGTTAGGATTACTATACACATGAAGAGGTAATGATTAAATTTTATTATTATAGATAGGTTTTATAAGATGGTTCATTTTATTGCATGTAAGAAAACTAATGATACTATTAGAGATGTATGATTATTTTTAAAGGATGTGAGATTTCATGGTGTTATATAAAATATTACATTAGACAGGGAGATAGCATTTCATATTATTCTTTTGAAGAATTTATGAAATAATATGGGAACCAAACTAAAATTCAATAGTGCATATCACATACAAATAGATTAATAAACAAATGTTGTAATAGGATCATGGGAAATTCATTGAGATGCATAGTCAGAGAAAAACATAAATAATGGGAGTTGGCTTTACCATAGGTTGAGTTTGCATATAATAGTTTAGTGAATAGATAAATATTAAAATGAGAATTTTAAATTATTTATAGGAAAAATCCTATGGGTGTTTTATATTTGTTACATTTACTAATTTCATAATGAGTTATTGATGATGTAAAAGCATTTCCAAAGCATATACAAAAGTTACAAGAAGAAGTAAGAAGATAGTTGCATGAATGTAATGAGAACTAGATATTAGAATTAGGTAAAGAATATCTTAGGAAGGAGAATTAGTAATTATTTACTTGAGGAGAAAGATTTTTCCAATAGATACATACCAAAATTTTAAGTAAAAGAAAATTGTACTATGAAAAATTATGAAGAAGATCAATGATCATGCCTTAGAGATGAGTTTACCATTGAATTTGGATATCTCTCTAGTATTTGATGTTTTGGATTTATATTATTCCCATAGAAAAGATGGTGAAGATGAATAATATAAAAAAATAATTTGGTTGTAATAGGTACCAAAGAAGAAGAAAGAAAAAATGCTATAGGTTCTGGATAATAAGAAAGTGAACATGAGCCAACGATGTTATAATAAGTATTTGCAATAGGAGGGAAGATTAAAATAGAAACACAAAACTTGAATTTTAAAATAGGAATTGAAGAAGATTGAAAAGAATAAATGGTAGAATTAATATTAGAGTAACTCACATGATCTCAGTTTTTTTCAACCAAAGGAGAATGATATGAGAAAAAATCATACTTTCAGATTCCATAACTTTTTATAAACAGTTCCATTTTATCTATCTTTCATGCCATTATAACCATCTCAAAGACCTTGGTGTATCCATTATCCACCTTATCTGGATATGAATAATTTTGAGTTTTTTTATAGGCCATACATGATCATATGAGGTTTCTAAAATGTGTTTTTGTATTTTTTCAATATTTATCTATTTTTATAAATTATATATTTTTGTAACCAAATATGAATTTAATTTTAAATACATTTGATAGGTTAGTTTTAATGTTTATAATATTTTTGAAGTTTTTTAGGACTACACATGCTTACATGTGATGCTTCTTAATAAAAAAATTCAAGTCATCAAAAATCTCCTTATCTTTATTTAGAATGTTCCTTGTTGTTTCTTTTCTAGTTGCCAATAGAACAAATTCTCTCTTTATGTTGGTTTCTTCCTCTAATTTATCTTCCATAGCCTACTAGGCATGGATATTCTTTGCATGTATTTTTATCTTCTCTGACTTGTTGATTAAAATATCAAACTTTTTGCACAAAACATTAGCTTTATCAAGCAAGCTGGATAATGTATTATTTGTTCTAATTGTTTATCGTATAGAATCATTGGATATGAGGATGTGTTCAAAAAAGATTTGTTTTAGTCTTTTCTTATAATTAATTACTATATTTATAACATGTAACATGGTGTTAAACAAATATTATACATTGCATTAATTTTTTATGAAAGAAGAATCAATGTTATTCCTAATTGTTTTTGTCTACATATGATGTGTTTTGACTAAGACAACCTTGTGGATAACATTATTAATTTAATGGATATACAAATCCATATCCTTGATGGTTTAATTTCATGATGATATATAAAAGTGAATGACATGTATATTATTTTATACTGATAGGTTCCACTATGTGAGACAATTGCACTAGCTAATGGAAAATTTACATTTCTCACCCTTCTTTTGATGCTGTTGAGATTCATATTGTCCCCAAGATCTTTTTTTCCATCAATGGCATATAAAGATGATAGTATATGCCATCTACCTACTTTATATGAAATGAGTTATTTATCTCTATCACCAATATATACCATGTACATTATATGAAATGATTTATTCAACTTCTTTTCTCCGAAGCTTATTTTAACCAAGTTCATGTATCATTGTAAAATTTTCTAGGTGAATATTTATTTTTTGTTCTTCAGACTCATCTTCAATATCTTCCTTATTTGGAAAAGATGTTGATATGGGAAATGAATATACCAAGAGGGTAGGAGATTAGTCAAAAAGAACTTGACTGGATGGTTGTTGACCCATATTTGTAACAAGAAATAAGACAACTTGGAATATAAGTAATAGGATTAAAACTCTATATAATAGGGAATGAAGCAATTTATTAAACACACAAAAATATAAAATAATATATTGATTAAAAATAAAAACTAATATATAGACTATTAGTGTAAATTTTTTTTCCTCATAACTGGTACATTTTTGGTGTCTTTTTCTCACTTCCAACTATGAAAAAGATTATTCCACTAACTAGTTCCATCACATAAACCTTTTTACACTTACTTAAGCTTACTTTGGGGTGTTTTATCTTTTATCCCACACTTCATGTGTTTTTAGTCTCTTAAGTGGTATATCCTATATATACTCACCTCTTTATCTCATTTTACATAGAGAAGCATGTGAAGGATTTGTATTAGGATTCTTGTTGAACAGAATACAATTTATTCTATCAATTTTGGTTTGCTTGCTATGATTTGCTTTCACTCATTTTGATACTTGGGTGGCTTTTTAGCCAAATCTCACATGGTACTAGAGTAGTTGTGAGTTATAGGATATCTTTCTAAGATGTTTGGGAGTACAAATCTATTATTTTTTATGTGAAATGGGTATGCTCTTATCTTTCATCTTTGAATGATCTATAGAATTAAAAATTTGTGAAATAAATACTAGATTAACTGGGGGTTTCTTTATCTATTTTTAAGTTGAAGGTGATCTTTGAAGCATCTTGGAGAAACATTGGAGCTCATTACCATAATCCAATCATCCAAGAAAGATAGTAGCTCTTCTAATTTTTATCTAGTTTAATACTGGAGGCTCCATCTATAAATGGTATTGCAGTGTTTCTATGTAAATCTAGAGAGGTTTGAATCATGTTTGAATATTATTTTCATCAAAATACATTTTTTTAACCTTCAAGAGCAAATATGAGTTTTTAATTACATTTAAGTTGAATGAGAAGTCAGATCTAGATCTTATTCTATCTCGGTTAGACATTTGAATCCATATTTATGTTTTTTTATCAAATAAATACATTTGTTCTTCTTCATACAGATCTTTACCTATAATTAATTCCTCAAAACAATTTTGGGTTTTGTGCATCTTGCTCTCAACTTTCCATAACTTTTAGAATTTATGAATTTCATTAAATAATGAACCAATTATTATTATTTTACTAATTTTTATTTAAAAGGAAAAATAAAAAATGGTAGTGTTGTGCCTAGTAAATTTGGTAGTCTGACCAAATCTGGGGGTTCACTAATTTTGGCAACGAGGTTATTCATGACTAAGTTTAATCATAACTAAATTTAGTTAGAATAAACTAAATGTGGTAGTGACCCTAAACTTGGTGGTAGTTCCACCAAATCTGGAATATGACATCATGATGATGTCAGCATGAAAACTTTAGATTTGGACCCCTTAACTATTGTAGGTTTTTGAATTAGTAGTTCAACTTCATACACTCATATATTGAGTGTATGGATTCATTTTTTAGATTTTTTTTTATAAATTTACTGTAGAATTTCATGATATATATATATATATATATATATATATATATATATATACACACACACAATCATATGCTTCCTATTTTGTCCTAGGTTTCTAAAAAAGTTAGTTTTATCATTAGATCTGATGGACAGTCATAACGTTTTCACCTTCAAAGGCTTGTAACTTTTACATATGATCTCTAATTGAGGTGATTATTTTTTTTAAATTGAATAGTTTTTTGATATATACATATTGATATTAATTTTAATTTTTAATTATTTTATTTGATTATACTTTCAATTTTGGGGTGCATCTTGGACTTTTTAAAAGTCTACAAAAATAAACACCAACATTGTAATTACACTAAATAATTTTTTATTCTTGGGTGGGGTTCTTACTTGACTAATTTTGGAGGGGGTAATCTTATTTTTTTCATTTATTTTCTTTGTCTAATCATTGATCCTAATCATTAAAAACACAAATGTGAGTATTGTGGAAATAGAATACATACCTATGATGATTGCATAGACAAAAAACTTGATGATCTTAATTCCCTCTTTTCAATTAAATAAATGAGGCAATTTTACATTGAATATGGCATCAATTTTCTAGAGTCACATGACCATACACTAACAGATCTTGCCTCATTATTGTTTAAACTTCAATCATGCATTCACCTTGATCCCATTGATAAAAAATTTATAATGGTATATTTTATAGATATTCATGAGTTAACAGTTTCAAGTCAATCATCATTGACACCTTACATAGATGCACTTGATTTTCCTATGTTAATTTCTTTCATCGATGATGAGAAGCATACATCTATGTTTCTTGAACTTGAATCATGCATTGATCATGATCACATCGATAAGAGTTTATCACCCATTAGAATCAATTTAGAAAATCTCATCAGTTTTTGGAGGAATCATCCACTTCTCCCTCTCTTATTTGTAATACTTCAGTGTAGTAGGACATTTATGATCTTCTAGATCCTATTCCTTGGGATGAATATTAACCATATATTATATCTCTATTTTGTTAGTCCCATATTTCAGATTTAGAGGATACCATTAAGTACATTCACTTCCACATTCATGATAACATCAATGGAGTTTATTATTCTTAAAATGATTTGAGGGCACAATCAGACCCTCTTGTTCTTTCCTTATGTAGATTTTCTTCTATAGTGATAATTTATACAAATATTAATGGGTTGATAGTTTTAAATCAGTCATCATTGACACCTTATATAGAAATATTAAACTATTATTAGTATTGTTTTCTTTCCAATGGTGTGCACCATAGATTCATGGTTATTGTACCTAAATCTTCTATGGTACTTAGTCCATCATATTATCATTCATCATAGTTTAGCATTACCTTGGATATTGTTTATCATCATCTGGAGAAGACATCTTTGCATGAGGATTTTTCATGTTTAGATCCTCTTATACATCGCTTTCCAATTGGATTTCGATTATCATCCATCAAAATTAACATGGAAACACTTGAATCGCTTATAGAGACCTTATTCATCTTGAGACTTCCTCTCTCACATTACTTCTTGTAGTGGAAGTTTATTCTATATTGAAAATTAGACATGTTTCTTACCAAAGAGAAAAACGGATTTTGTCAACATTGGATCATATGTAACATGCATCTTTAGTCATTCACCATTAGCACAGGATTCACTTCGTTGTGGTAGGGACTCATAGTCTCACATTTCCTCCTGCATGGGAGGGTTATTACTTATATATTCATAATAGATTTCCCACTTTAGAGGTCATTTTGATACCTCCTTTCATCATTTACCCATCTTTTGCATCTCATCCTCTCATGGGGGAGTTTTTTCCCATTGGTTTTTCTCCTTCTCTTATTTTTTAGGAGTTATTTGCAGTGTACATGGATACCTTATCAATCCTAGTTATCAGGGACCATTCTTTTTTGATTAAGTAGGCTTTTCTCCAATTTTCACTTAAGGGTCCATTCTTGTTAGTGTAAAAGGATTCCCTTTGTAACTAGTACCCTTTCAGTGTCTTTTCCTCACTTTCTAGTGTGAAAAGAGTTATTCCCATAACTGGTTCCATCACATAGAACTTTTCACACTTACCTAAGCTTATAGTTTTGCTTTTTATATTTTATCCCACATTTCATGTGTTTTTAGTCTCTTAGGTGGTATATCCTATATATACTAACATATTGATATCATTTTACATACAAAATCATGTGACTGATTTCTATTAGCATTCATATTGAATAAAATAAAATTTATTTTATCAATTTTTGTTTCCTTGGTATGCTTTATTTTCACTCATTTTGATTCTTGGGTGGCTTTTTAACCAAATTTTAAATAGAGTAATTACAAATGTTGATTTACTATAACTACAACTACTCTACAAAAACATACAAAACATCTTCTTCTACTATCTTAAACTATTATTCTAATTGTTGATATATGCTACTACATTTACTATTTTCTTCTTATTTGAGAATTGTTTATTTTTTTTTTCAAATAGTTTGTTACTATATAAACACTATGTATTATCCCTCTACTAGTTTTATATTTTATGCTCTTGTAGTTTTCACCAAAACATTCTTCTTGATATTACTTTGTTCATTCTATTTTGTCTTATCTTTGTTCTATTTCTTAATCTATAGTATGTTATTGTTGCATGTTTATGGTACCCATTACATTATATTATATTTTCACCTTATATTTATTCTATATGCTACAAAATAATTACCCACCTACTAAAACATTTACCTTCATTCCAATAAAATTCTAAGATATTTAAAATTCAAAAGTTCAATATTAAATAATGGTAAAATAAATCTCTAGAGTAGTTAGTTGGTAGGTGCAAGAAGGTAACAATAATATATTTTAACACTATCCATTATTATTAAAATTATTTACATGTTTTTGTGAAACATTTTAAACCCATAAAATTTCTTATAGGCTTCCTTCTAACTTAGGTAGCTAGTTCCCAACAATATTCAGAGCCAAACTTTACATTTCTAGAACCAACATGTGCATCTCTAGAGCTAACTTGGGGATCTACACAACTAACTTGTGGATGTCTAGATATGTCATATGAACTTATAGACCTAGTTTTATTTCATCTAAGGCACCTAATATCTCTCTATTAAATTCACAAAACTATTTTTTAACAGAGTTTTAGTAAATATATTAGTGAGTGCTACTCAAGCATACAAAATTTAAGATTTATCTCAAAATTTCAACTTATTATCTAATAGAATAATATTTTATTTAAATGTAGTTTCTTATACCTTGATAAACATTACTAATATACAATCTGATGGAGTATATATTGTAACAAATGATAGTTGAACCTCATTGTTTCTCCTTATGAAAATCAAATAGGATTCCCTTTATCCATATGACTTGACATGATATTGAATTAGCTTCTATATATTCAGATTCAACTATGAAAAGTGAAGCTATTTTTTGCTTCTTTTGATCCCATTAAATTGATCAGAATCTAGTGTGAAACACATATCCAGATGTGTTCTTTCTGTCATCAAGAATACAAACTCAATCACTATTTATGTATGCTACTAACTAAAATTTGTTTGTTGTCATATAAAAAAACTCAATACCCTCTTTTTTACATTAAGGTACCTTGAGATTATTTTATTTATTTTCTAATGTTTCCCCTTTTATGTCCTCATGAATTTAAATATCAAGCTAACTACACATGTGATATTTGGTGTAGTATTCAAATACATAATACTTCCCACTAAAATAATTATATAATGTGGTATCCATATTGTTACTGTAATCTTCCTTGTGTGCTTTAATATTTTTCAAGCTTGTATATATAATGGGTTTTTTCAACATCCAAGATCTCTCTAAAATATTTTTTCATACATAGATTGGGAGATAAATTTACGTTCATTCATTTGTTTAACCTATATGTCAGGAAAGAATATCAGTAAAACTAAATTAGTTATCTCAAACTATCTATTCGTGGTTGATTTGAACACTCATATGGGCTGATTTATGTTTACATTGAAAATTAGACCATCTACATATAAGATAATAAGAAAAATACTTTCATTACATGCATTGATGTAGAGAGTGCATTCACTACCACTTTTTCTAAAGTCATAGCTCATCAAATAAAAGTCTATTTAGTTATATCATACACTTGGTTCTCATTTTGAGCCCATACTACACCTTTTACAACCTAAATAACTATTTTTCATGGCATATAATCTCACGAAAAAGTGGTTATTCCATGTAAACCTCTTCTTATAATACTCCATTCAAGAATGTTGACATAAAATCTATTTGAGGAACCTTCTATTTGTTTTAATCAAGCATATCTATGAATTGTCTCACTAGTTATATCTTTGTTATGCATAAAAGTTATGATGGTAATCACATATGGGCCTTGATTATATCATTTTAAAACTATCCTTGACTTATGTCTATCAATTTTGACTTTTTGAGTAGTAGTTTTTGTACAAACACTTCACACATATGACCTTATTTACTAGTGTAAGGTATACTAACTACAACATCTGAGTTTCCATATTTTAATAATTTATTCATCCATTAATTAAAACCAATTTATATCTTTAATTGCATGCATTAAAAATATAGGATCATCTCCTAAAAATAGGGAAAATTTCATTGTTTCATCATCAATTTTTTCTTACCTTGGCTAATGATATATTTCATAGAAACTCCTTATTATTTGTAAGTGTTAATTTGAGTTGGAGGATGATGAGGATGCAAATTTAAATGATCCTTGACCTTCTTGTTAGATGATACCACTATTTTAATCAACCTTTTTTAAAAAGTTGGTCAAATTTGGTGTATGCATTTTTATAGCACTTATTATTTGAATTTTAAGAAATGGTCCACTAGATAATATTTTTACTTATTGTTCTTTTTACCTATATTCTCATATTGCATCCATAATTAACAACACATCTCACTTGATTTTTAGTTCTTTTATTATTGGATTTTATAACTAATAAGCTCTTGATCATTCACTATACCCAATGAAAGTACATTTCTCTGCATTGCCATCCTAGTTTGATATTCTTTGCTTGGGTACATGTGAATATGCCAACATCATAAATTATAATATTTTTCAAACTAGGATTTTGGTTACTCCATGTTTATTGAGGAATCAGATCCCTAACACTATTATAAGAGAATATATTGAGAAAATAAATTATTATTTCTATAGCCTCAAGCCAAAACGCATTATGCAAACCTTTAGCCTTTAGCATGCTTCATTGTATCTCTTAGATGGTTTGGTTATTCTTCTCAGATACACCATTTTTTTATATTTTATACCTTGATATAAATTAATTATTGATGGAATTATCCTTGAAAAATCAAATAAACTTATTTCATATGTATTTTCTCCCTTCATCAGTTCTTAAAATATTTATGTAATGGTAATGAACATGCATATTAACAATATAAAAAATTACCAATAGACAAATATTTTGAAACAATAATGTGTATTTATTCATATTGAGTGATTAAAATACTTAAAAACCATGTGTAAATAAACCTAAATTGAGAACTGGAATTGACATATAAAATTTAGATCTCTAAAAAATAATCAAACTTGACCTATTTTCTTAGCAATTGTTGTTTTTAAAACATTCACATGTAAACATGTGCCACTATAAAAATGTCCAAAAATAAAACAAAAACTAAACTTAAACTATCATATGAATTTAAATTGAAGTTCAATTTCATTAATAAAATTAAACAATTTTTAAAATTCTAAAAATACTGAACATAATATTAAAATCAAACTCTCACATGGTAACGTATGGTGTCCAAAAAGATATAGAAACCATCCATAATTTGATAGGCCAGCTATGGTTGCACTAAAATTTTTAAGACACTAATTTTGGTGTGAATATAGACTCAAATGGAGCTATGGAATAAAATTTATGGCCTCCATAACTTTGGCCTTTTTTCTGCATCAAATGGCCACTTTGATTCTCAACCATGGCTTTGAGTTGCTTGAATGTTTAAAATGCTTCTATTTGGTTGTTCAAAAATAAACCCTTATATTTATATTCAAATAATAAAATAATTTCATGAAATAAAAATTATTATGTATGGAGGGACTCTTCATAGGACTATACAAATCTGAATGTATCAGCTCAAGAAGAGTTCTCACTCAAAGACATACGCACATGAAAGGCACTGCTATGTTTCTTCCAAAATGTGTAGAATTAAAGAACATCGATTATTTTTTATATTATAGGCATCCCTCTTAAAATATGATTCTCTTAAATAAGGTTGACCCCACTAAAACTCAAATCTTCATACCCATGTTTCTAAAGAGTCAGTGCATCCATTATAACTATTTTAAACATTAGTATTATCTCAAATTAAATTCTCAAAGGTAACATCCTATTTAATATCATTTTGACTACTAAAATATATCTATTATTTTCACTTATATTATAATTTATGCATTCACCATATTAAAATCTATCTTTATACCCTTTTTTGACAAGCTTCCCAATATTGATTAGGATTTATTTGAACCCTGGTACACAATAAACATCTTAAATTTTTATCTTATTACCTTGCTTGGTAAAAATATAAAAGTTTCCTTTTGACATGATGGGGACCTTATAATTTTTTCTCATCATAACTTATGATTTTACTAATTCATCAATGTTATTAAACATATCTTTGTTCCAACTCATATGGTCGCTAAAACCACTATCCAAATACTAAATTTCTCTACTACTTTGCTCAACTATGTTACATATTATAAACATGTTTCCACCTTTATCACTCCTATTGGGTTAAAAATCTTGTGCCTTAAATAAATTCAAACTTTTTTTATTCAAATACTACTCTATCTTTACACTCACTAAAATAGTATCAATACTTCTTGAAATAATAGAATTATACATTAGACTTATTATTTTAGGAAATTAGGTGTTTAATTATTAAGTAGTAAAGGTATGGAATATGAGGATAATTCTAGTTTTATGTAGTAAAATATAGGTCTATAATAATTTGATCATCTTAACTTACATAAGAAAGAGAAGACAAAGAAAGATTAACTTTGCTGGATTTAAGCTAAAACGTAAGATTATATGTCTAATATTTGAGGACTAAGATTAGGACAGTGTAAGCAATTTGGGTTTACCTTCTAATTTATAATTGGATAACACAGATAGATACAAGACATCTTAGTGCCTAGTGCTATATTATTTCATACCACTATTATCTTGAGGCTAAAAACTTTTTGGGTTGTGTTCATTGCTTAGTATGACCCTCTGTACCAAATTTTAGGTCTTGGGATTCACCAAAGCTTGTTGTACATATGTTTTAATCTTCTATACCTATATTATTCTACACACATGGAAACAAAAAATAGATAAAAACTAAAATGGGTAAAATTTGGGTTGTGGAAATAATGATCACATAATTAGGAAAATTTGTTGTTATGATTGATACCTACACTAACCCTCAAATTAGGGTCTTAAATCTAGTGTAGTTCTCCCGTAGGGAACGTGCATGACCAATGTGCATGATTAATAAAAGAATGAATTTTCCATAGGCTCTTCTTTGATAAATCATGTAAATCTATGTGTGATGTAGAGAATTTGAGCTATATTAATGATTGACTTTATTATGTCTAACAACTAAAATAGTTAGTGTTATATATAAAATACCTTGTGTAGTCCTTTATATAGGAGACTCATTACTTTGAATTTGAAAACTTTATTCACATTTATAAGACAATGGAAAACATAATGATGAATCAAATAAAATGGTTAAGACTCATCTTATGAAATAAATTGACCATTAGGGCCAAAATTATGCTTAGATAACAGCACCAAAAAATAGACACCCTAGGTTTTAGCACTATAGTTCCATTTGGACACTATTGTCCAGGGGTGGTGAGACTTAGTGGGATGGGTCTAAGTATAAAATAATTGATTGGGTTTGAAAGGGTTAGTTTTGAAATTCTATGGATGACTATGAATAATCAAATAGATGTCTAGGAAATGTAGTAAGACCAAGATAAGTTGAAAAAAGGAACAGGCTAAATGTGAATAAAAAATCATATTCTCCAATTAGAGTCTCCTATGAAAGGACTATGAAAAGACATAATATGTGTGTTTTATTGACCAATTTATTGTGTATATCAACCCTTTTAATCAAGTGATTCAATGAATGAAGTACTTGAGTAAAAGAAAGAAAAGAATATGGATACTTGAACTTACTTGTGTGAAGGTAAGTGTCCTAAAAGAAAAGGGTCCAACTTCTTAGCCAAGGAAGTGGATGAAAAGCCAAAATGATGTTTTGGAGAAAGAATGAATCCCTATAATAGATGTCCCTTATATTGAATCTAAATAAAACCTAGTAAAAGAAGGAATTCCCTGTAATAGATGCCCCTTATACTGAATCTTAATAGTGCCTGATGAAAGAAGGAATCCCTACAATAGATGCCCCTTATACTAAATCTAAATAGTTCATAGGGAAAAAATGAAACCCTAGAATAGATTCCCCATACACCAAATCTGTATAGTGTTTGGAAAAAGAAGGAATCCCTGTAATAGATGGCCCCTATACTAAATTTCAATAGTGCCTAGAGAAAGAAGGAATCCCTATAATAGATGCTCTCTATACTAAATTTGAATAGTGTCTAGAGAAATAAGTAATCCCTATAATAGATTCCCATTATACTAAATTTAAATAATCTAAACTAGATTTCAGAAGTGCTTAGAGGTCCAAAACTAATGTCTATCCTTGGTCTCTTACAAACTCCTAGATCTAAGTCTGAGTAATACAATGTGCCAATCACTGTAGATGATTGTACCATCCATCCTAGTGACAACTTGAGTAATACTTGAGTATAAACCTAAATTACTGGTAAAATGTGTAAGTATAAAATGGTATGTCCTACCATATTAATCTATATGATCATGGAAGATGGAGGATATGAACATCTTTTTCATGCCCACAAATCTAATATGTGATTGATACATCTAAAAAATATAGAAATATATATATAACCACATGTGATATGATCTATCATGTCATGCCCCATGCACAAAACTAGAGATAAAAAATAATGTGTTCTACACTATGCCTATAATATATTATCTAGTCTATAACGATGTCATGTATTATGAATTAGCATCCATGAGATGTGTATTAATGTACATACATCTAAATTTGGTATCTAAATAGTCTGTATATCTATACAATTAAGGTATATCCCTTTGAATGTCTAGAGGAAATGTTGAGTAACCCCCTAAAATCTGAATTATTGTATAATGTTGACTAATTTTAGGTGAGTCTGATAATTTGACTACTAGAGGTGTAAGCACCATGGTGTATCCATCTATGAGAGTTGATAGCAATAGGAATAGGAATAGTAAGAATGGTGTCCCCTTTTGGGGAGAGGTATGAAATTTGAGATAGAGGAGGTTGAGCCAAAAGTGAAGACAAGTGGTGAATTAAAAAGGAACTTGGTTGGCATTTATTGAAAGGATTTTGAAATGTTGAATGATTTGATTTGATTGGGTAATTTGGGTGATTTGAATGAATGCTAAATGGTGAGGACCAAGTTGTATGAAAATTGAACTAATGTGGATTGGTAGGGACTAATTTGTATGTATGAGTATAAGAAAAGTAGATAATTTTGTGTGCCATGGTAGGCAAATGATGTAGTAAGAGTGTGAGGCCTAATTTATGTTGAAGGTGTCATTGTCATGATTTTGAAGAACAAAATGGTTTGTCAAATGGAGCTATAGAGCTCAAGTTATAGGCAAAGTAGTATTTAGCTTTAAATGAGAAAGAGGTTTGATATAGAAAAATTTGACTAAATATTGATTCATTTGTGTATTGACTAGTTTGAGAGTTGGAATTCTAGAGTGGAAGACATGTTAAGGTGATGATCATCTATCATGACCTAATTTTAGTAGTTGGCAGCATGAATTGAGGCTGGTGGAGAGATTACCTTATTAAGTAGCTAAACACATGTTTTAGGCTTGTTTCGGAACTTATTTTTCATGATTTTGAGCTATTTTTAAGCATTTGAGGAATGTTTGACTAGGTTCAATGCTCCTATCATATATTTACCACTATTGTCCAAGATCTAGTGCTACTATCTAGGTTTAAGTGCTCTTGTCTAGTGTTATTGCCCTGTACCTAGCATTGTTGTCTTGGAGTCTATCTTTTGGGGTTGAATCTTGGTTTAGATGTTATAGTATTGTTTGGAAATTTGTTTTGGCATGATTGAATAATGTATTTACTATTTTCTAGGATTTTTGACCTATAATCTATTATTTTTTAGCTTGGCTTTTTAGTTATATTGGTTGGCTAATACATGTTATGTTTTGTTCTTGTACAAGGTGAGGTATATATGAGAGAGTTTTGTAGAGGTAATGTAATGGAGACTCTAAGGTTTTACCTTTATCACCTGAAGAGTGTGATATTATGGATAGGGTTGGGTTGGGTCACATATGTGATCTTGGTATAGTGTAGTGGGATAAATAGTTGATCAACACACTATGTGAGAGGTGGAATGCTAATAAATATACATTCTAGATTCATATAGGGGAGATTACTATGACTTTGGAGGATGTGTATCAAATTCTATAATTATCACTCAGTGGGTGATGAGTGTTTTTATAGGATGACATGAGTGTAGACGCTATTATTCATGTATATATACATTCCAAGGGTGCCTATAGGAGTACATTAGAGAGGCAATGACAATGATATATTGTTGTGAGTTATTATATAATTGACTATTCCACATTTGGGAAAGTGGTTGGTTATATAATTGGCTTCTTTTGTTGATGTGGATGGCAGTGGAATATTCATTACTTATGGGATGCATAGAGTCATTAGGAGTATTGAGATGTATGGTACTATGTTTTCATGGGGGAGGACTACTTTTTCTCATTTATATAGATTCAAATAAGAGTCATTCAATGGTGGTGTGGGTGTAGCCACTTTGTTGCATTATTGGTCTTATGAGCACATAACAGTTGTGTGTTCAATTAGACTGCCAAAGCTAAGCTAGGTATATCTATAGCCATTTTGTGAGATATGGATGAGTAACTTGGCTATCATATCTCCCTATATAGATCATTATATGAGGTTTCTAGATAGATTGGTGGCTAATGATACTAGATGGAGGCCCTATAGAGGATTTCCTGGATGGCTAGAGGATGAAGAGTAGCTATGATACATGAGAGTGAGTTGTTGGTTACATGATCATTGGTCTAGAGTTTATGAGAACATTTAGTTTGAATGTGTGACTAAGTAGTTTTGAGTTTGATAGGATCTTATTCATGTAGTATGGGTGTGTTTGAGGAGTACGCAAGTACTAATACGAGCATGGGATCATGGCAGACATACTGAGGCTGATTTGGAACCATTATTTATGGATGCATGAGATGTGGTGATAGATATTCTTAATGTATATGACATGGAATGTACTAAGGGATGTATTGCATAGTGGGCTAGGCATCAATGGGCTCTATTATATCTTGCAGGTGGAGTGGGTGTTTTTGTATATGAGGATCTTGAGCTGATCTATATGATAGGAGGTAATCAATGATGGGTGTTTCCATTATACCTATATCTATGATGTAGTATGGGTTTGTAAATATGTATCTAATGTAATTTTTTTATTTTTATGTCTATAGGTGGAGTGGGAGGTGTACCATGTGAGGCACCTATTAGGGTTAGTGGTGGGGATGCTATGTTCTAGGAGACTAGTATTTAGTCCATGATTGGTGTTTATGGTCATTTATTTGATCAGGCTGATATAGCTATAGCTACATATGCTAAGGTAGTAGGAGAGAGATGAGCCAAGGGCTTAGCGAGATAGGCATAGGATGCCTATTCCTAGATAGGGATCAGTGAATTCAAAGATTGTGGATGATTTTATGGATCTTCAATGACAACATGAAAAACTGTGTCAGGTGTATGGTCATTTTTTAGACTGAGATAATCGACACAAGAGGCATTTAGGAGCTTGAGCAGGTGCAGATTCATTTAGTGCTAGACAAGATTATGGGACCAGTACTATATCAGAGAGTGAGATTGATAGTGAGGGCATGACCCCTATTTATGATTGACCATATTTTAATATGCTATCTACTTGAAAAATTGGTTATATATATGGATGCTAGTTTAATTTTGAACTTATGTGTATTTGTGTTATGAGTTATGGAACATACTAGTATTTTAATATTCTAATTTTAAAGTAGTTGATTTGATGTTGATGTTGAAATCACATATGCTTGGAAAATGGTACATTTGATATGTGATGTGATTGTCTTGATCTGTTTGTAAAGATAACATTTGGAATGTGATTCAATTATCCATGATATGCTTGGCTATGTTGTTTAGGTTTGTTTTGTGATTATGTGTAAGCAAATAATTGTTGGTTTTTATACTTGGTAAATTTGTTTAGAGAAGTTGATTTGAAGCCAGTAGGATGGTTTGGATACATTTGATTTGGTAATATCTAGATTGGATAGTCTTATTTTTGTTAAGGATGGTTATCTGGAATCACTAATATTAGTTGTTAGTAGGGGAAAAGTAAGATAACACTATGTGAATATTACCTTCCCAAGAGTTGATCAAGAATACAAAGGGTAGCTAGGTAGCTAGACCTTTGGCTCCGTCATTGTTGTGATAAATGAAGCTATGAAATGATGCTAAAATTAGTTATATTGTATCACACTATGATATATCAATATATGAACCCTATCAGTCAAGTGATCAAGTGCATATACTACTCATGCTATGTAAGAATATGTTTTGTAGCTAATAATATATGTTGTGAAGAAGGCTCATCTATCTATAACCAAATATCCTATGGCCTCTGTTGTGATGTATATGAATGTGAAATATGTTGATATGAATTTGAAACTTGTGCTAAGGGTTCATTTAATCTTAATCATAATGGGTTATTACACTAGATATGGCCCTAAAAACTCAATTATAATGAATATCTCTCTAAAGTATTATGTTGTAGTGTGGGTTCAACTAGTCTTAATCATAGCGAATTGATACATGAGATAGGACCTTGAAAACTAAACTATAATGAATATCTTTATTAAATAGTACTCTATTACAGTTCTTGTGACTCTACTAGATATGTATATAGAAATGCACTATTGATACTATGAACTACACTGCTATACATGGGTTGTTTGAGTTGTACTAGTTTCCAAACATTCTAAATAGTTAGAATATGAGATCTCCTATGAGATCATGATGAGTGATTAATGATTTTTGTGAATGAATGTCTTAGGCTGACTCAATAATAGAGGAATGAGGTCTATGGTTCCATAATGGAGGAGATCTTTATGCCCCCTATGTGAGTATTATAAGACCGTCACCAACACATCTATAAATTCAATCTCAAAGTCCACAATATTTATAATCATTAAGTCCATAGATACGATGATAATTATATAAGGGCTGATATCAATGTCTATGTAAGAGATGTGGATCTCATTGCTGAATGGAAGGTAATATTATTAACCTCTTATCTATTAGTATTGATAAAATGATAGATAGGCTATCCTTTTTTTAGTCAAATTGTAGTGGTGTCTTTTTGTAGTTCTCTATAGTTCATACTATAGGTTGTGTTCTTAAAAATTTATCTTTGTTCTTAATTGGTTACTTTTCTAGTTTTGGTCTCTTATCTTGTCTAGGATGTGGTAGATGCTAAGTGGTAGTAACTATATCTAAAGGTGATGCTATGAAGTCTAAAGTAATCTTATCAACTGAATCTACCTCAATTAATCCTAATTTCTTTTCCAAATATAGAACTGTGTAACATGAATGTCTAAAACAAGGATTTGTCTGATATAGTAGATGATCAAGAAGGGATTGATGAAGGACCTTGATGAACATATGAGGAATCTCTAGAACTATTGGTTTGTACAAAAATATTAACAAATGAGCCTTGAATCTTAAGATATACTCACTAACTGACTCTAAATAATTATGATGTAGTGTGGCAAGTTTCTCATATGTAACACAAGGGCCCATGTTTAAAATGTAGTTTCTAAGAAATCCTTCTTCTATGTCATCAGATGTGTGAAATGAACCATTGGGGAGTAGATGAAGGAATTGATTATGTGTTTCACCCTACTAATATTTGTTTTAAAAAATTGAGTAGAATCAAATGACTTGCATGATGTGGTAAAGACTTTTGAAAGGCCTGAAGATGTGTGAATCGATCTCTAGTTCCATCAAAGTGAGGTAATGATGGTGTCTAGAAATGCTTAGGCAATACATATTTTTTGAATATCTTTACAATAGGGTCACCATATATATCATTTGAATCCATCCAAGATTTATAAGCTTTATCTTAGAAGGTATGGAAATGTACTTGGTGTTGTAGATCACCAATTTAACGCATCAAAGAGATGATCTCCTAAAATGGTACATTAGTATCTTAAAGTGGTTCATTTTATCATTAAATTTGATTCTTAATTTTTACCATGGGAATGTTATATTTGGAAAGTGGATCCTAAAGAGGTGGTTTGCTAACTTGAACCATAGGATTAATGGTAGTTTGGACCTTACTAGAGGGATGTTGACTACCATTCTCATTAGGTGATGAGTGAGAGTTGGGTTCTACTGTAGTGAGGGGTGGCTTCAGTGATTCATTGGTATCTTTAGGATTTAGTGAATCATTTTCTCATTTAGTAGAAGATGTGTTTTTAGCATTAACAAGTTTATTATCAAAAATAAAATCATTCATAGAAGTAGGATCAACATTTTGATCTACATGAGATTTAAGTGGAGTGAGAGAAGGGTTTGAAGCATGAGATGCATTCTCTTCTTCAATATATGTATAGTAGTAATCATTATTCCATTTATTATCACAATCTAAATTTTTTTCATTTGAAATAGGAGAATTTGATGTATTATTTTCATAATCAATTTTGTTCTCTTATTCATTTGCACATTCACTATCATATTCATCATCACTTACATCATTGCTATAGAGAGGTGTAAGAGAAAGATATAATTTCTTTCTGATATGCAATAAGTTATCATTGGAATTTAGAGTATCATGTGTATCTATTCTATCCATGGATGGAGTATATGCATTCTCTTCATTTTTGACATGAGAAGGAAAAGTAGAAGAGTTATCATTTGAACACTATTTTAAGAGAGTAGAGTTAGGAACACATGTTGCATCTTTTAAACTATGGTTTGGTAATTTGATTCTACTATATTTCTATTGTTGTATTTTCAACATAGCAGTAGCAAAAGGTAGATAGAGATTAGTTTCACATGGAACCAAATCATCACCAATAATAGGTTCACTTGGAAGTGCATGATTAATTTAAGAATTTTTTGCATTTTATCTAAAAGAATGAGGTGATAAGTATCTTTCTCATTTATCAAAATTATTTTCATTAGAAAAAGGAATAAAAGATATGGGTTTAAGAGAAAAAGATTCATCTATTTGTGATTCACCTTCATCATTATGTATATCATCATATCCTTCATTACAAAAATAGTTGTTATCTTCACTATGAATGAAATCATTTTCTATAGCTTTAGATAATGTGTAATTTTGCAAATTTATCCAATCATTGTCATAATTGTAAGAAAATTTTAGAAATTTATCTAAGGGATGAGAAGAAGGAATTGCATGTGGCAAAATTATCACCAAAGATAATTTTGAAAAGTAGTATGAAGAAAATAAATGTATAAATAACTACTAACATTAAATTTTAAAAATTACTTTTGACAAACCAAACAATCTATAATAAATTCAAATTATTTTTCTAAACATTGTGAGGAAAATTTGAGGTTTTAGGACCTAGTTTGAAAGTCTAGGTTTTTTAGTTAGGGTTTTAGAATTTTTGAAAGCTATGTAATAATTTTAAATTCTAAAAATAATTATCAAAATATGATAAATGTACAAAAAATTATAAAAAAATTACAATTTTTGAAATTAAATTTTTTGCATAAAATATGAAGGAAAAACCATAATTTGTTACAACTAGGCTTTAATTTTATTTTTTTTTCAAAATTACTTTAATAAGTTAAAAAAATTCTTTGAATTTGTAGAATTTAGTTTGAAAAATTTAGAAAAATCTGAAAATATTTCTAAAATTAGCAATATATTTTTCCTAGTGGTTTGAAAGTGTTTGTATGTCAATATGACCTAGTATGTGTAGACTACGGTTTGGGTGAATTTATTGAAAATATTTCAATTAATTTTTTAGTATTCTAATTTTTAAATTTAGAAGAAATAATGAAAATATTATAAAAAATTAAAAATAATTACCGCTAGAGTTTATAGGGTTTTTGTGCAAAAGTTCAAAGTAAGTTGGGTTCACCAAAGTGTGTTGGGTTTACCAAAGTGTTTTATTATTTTAGGAAAATAGGCATTTAATAATTAATTAATAAAGGTCTAGAATATGGGGATAATTCTGGTTTTATGTAGTAAAATATAGGTCTATGCTAATTTTTTCAACTTAACTTACATAGGAAAGAGAAGACAAATGAAGATTAACTTAGCTAGATTTGTGCTAAAATAGAAGATTCTGAGTTTGATATTTAAGGATCAGGATTGCGACAATGCCAAAAATATGTCTCTAGCTTTTATTTATTTATTGGATAGGAGGGCTAAAAACTAAACACCCTAGTGTTTGGTGTTATAGTTTTCCATAGCACTATTGTGCTAAGGCTAAAATATTTTTGGGTTATAATCGCCTACTCGATACAACCTTGCATACCAAATTTTAGGTCTTGAGAGTTATTAAAGCTCATTGTAGGTCTATTACAATCTTTAATACCTATATTCTTCTATAGATATGAAAATGACAAATATATCAAAAGAAGAATGGGAAAAAATTGGGTTATAGGAAGAATGATCATACAATAAAGAACCCATGTTCTGATTGTTGCCCACATTAACCTTCAAGCTAGGGTCTCAGATAGAAGTAGTTCTCCCTTAGGGAACATAGTTCTCCAAATTGATGCAAGAATGAATTTCACCTAAGCCCTTTATTGATCAAGCATGCAAATCTATGTGTGATGAAAAGAAACTAAGATTCTCTAATGATTGATTTTGTTATGTGTAATGTGCCAAAATAGTAAGTGTTAAATATAAAATTCCTTATGTAGTAATTTATATAAAGACTCACTATTTTGAATTTGAGAGCTTTATTTAAATTTGGCTGACATGTGAAAAATTAGGAATGAAGTAAATATAAAGGGTAAGACTCATCCTATGGAATAAATTGATCATTCAAGCAAAAATTGTGCTTGAACAACATCACCAAAACCTAGACACCCTAGGTTTCAGTGTTGAAGTCTTATTTGGGTGCTATTATCAAGGGGGTATGGGAATTGGGGGGATGGGTTTCGGTCTAAAAGAGGTGCATGGGCCTACAAGTGTTATGTATTGAAATATATGAATGATTGGGAACAAGTAAATAGATTTATAGGGAATGTAGTAAGACTAAGAAATGTCATATAAAAGGACCTAGCTAAATGTGAATAAAAACTCATATTATCTAGTAAAAGTCTCTAATGAAAAGATTGTGAAAAGACATAATATGTGTGTTTTATTGACCAATTTAAGGTGTATACACTTATCATACCTTTGTGTATAACCACCTCTTGAAGTGTTGCTTATACTCCCTCTTCCTCTTCTATTTGATACTTCATGAATGTGTCTTCATGACTATCATAATGTCTTCCTCTATCTCTAAGTTTTCTATACTACTTTTATGTCTCCATGAATATAAATATAAGGATAATTATATATATGATATTTGGTTTATTTATATTCAATAACATTAGAATTCCAACTAAACACTTGTATAATATAGTATCCACATTGATACTATAATCTTCCTTATGCACTTTTATGGTTTTTTTTAGCTGGTGTATATATTGGTTTTTTTTCAACATGTCATATCTCTCTATAATATATTTTTCATACTTGGATTGGGAGATAAATATACCTTCACTCATTTGATTAACTTATATGCCATGAAAATACTTCAATAAAGCTATAGATTCATCTCAAAGTCTCTCTTCATAGATGATTAAGCTCTCATATGGACTGGTTTATGCTTATAGTGAAAATTATATCATCCACATATAAATAAATTAAAAAATTACTTTCATGACATGCATTGATGTATAGAGTTGGTTCACTACCACTTTTTCTAATGTCACAATTGATCAAATAAGATCCTATTTCATTGTACCATACACTTGGTGCTCATTTACTCCCATACTACACCTTTTTTAGCCTAAATACCTAGTTTTCATGCCATATAATTTAATTACCAAGTGTTTGTACCACATAAAACTCTTATTGTAATACTCCATTCAAGAATTCTAGCATGGCATCTATTTGATGCACCTTCTAGTTATGTTAGTTAGTTATAACTATGAAACATGTCACCATTTGTATCCTTGTTATGGGGAAAATGTCCAATGGTAATTTAATCTTGTCCTTAATTGTATCCTTAAACAAATAAACTTGCCTTATGTCTCTCAATCTTGAGTTTTGGAAATGTTTTTTTTTTGTAAACACATTTCACACCTATGACCTCTTTTACTAATGTATGGTCTAATAGCTATGATATCTAATTTTTTTTATATTTCAAGCATTTATTCATCCATTAATTCACACCAATTTTTATCCTTAATTTTATTCTCAAACTATATGGGATTGACTCCTAAAACTAGAGAAAATTTTATTGTTTCATCCTGAGTTTTTCATACCTTGACTAATGATATATTTTTTGCAAATTCCCTATTCTTCTTAAGTCTTAATATGAGTTTGAGTATGATGAGGTTGAAACATGAGATGATTTTTGAACTTCTTGTTATATGATGACACTAGATGAATCAACCATTATTAAAATAAGGGTCAATTTTAGTATATGTTTTTTCTAGCACTTGTTTCAATTTTAAGTAATGGTAAACTAGACCTTATTTTTACTTGTTTTTCTTCTTGTCTATCTTATCATCTTGCATACTAAATGAATTGAATATCCCACTCCATTATTAAATCTATTGTGATTGGATTTTATAACTAATAAGCTTTTGATCATTCAATAAACCCAATGAAAGTACAATTTTCTACCCTATCATCTTAGTTTGAACTTATTTACTTGGGCACATTTGTATATGCCACACATCATAAATTATAAGATGTTCCATACTAGGCTTCTGGATACTTTATGCTTATTTAGGAATTAGATCACTAACAGTATTAGAGAAGAATATATTGAGAAAATATATAGTTTTTTCTACAGCCTCAACCCAAAACTTATTAAACAAACCTTTAGACTTTATCATCTTTATTGGCATCTCTTTGATGGTTTGGTTATTCCTCTCAGCTACACCATTTTTTGTGTTACACAACTCACTATAAATTACTTATTTATTCCATTAACATTTGAAAAATAAATAAACTTATTTCATATGCATTTTTTTGTGATATCAATTCTCTAAATATTTATGCAATGGTAATGAACATGAATACTATCAAGACAAGAATATACTAATAGACAAATATTTGGAGAGAATGATATATATTGAGTCATATTGAATGATTCAAATATTTAAAAACCATGCATGAATAAACTTCAACTCATAATTGGAGTTGATATACAAAATTCAAAACTCTAAAAAATAATAAAACTTAACTTGTTATTTTTAGCAACTATGGTTTTTAGAAAGTTTCACACGTAAGGGAATCTAGCTTAAAAAATGTCCAAAAATAAATTAAACAATAATATTATCCTATAAAATGAATTCAAACTAAAATTCAAGTTTGATTAAAAAATATGCAATTTATAAAATTATAAAAATATTGAAAATAATATTAAAATCAAACCCTCAAATGGTCATATATTGCCTCTATAAATTATAAAAGAACATCCATAACTGGATAGGATGGGTATGGATTCACTAAACATTCTAAGATAGTCATTTTGGTATAATATGGACTCAAACAAATATATAGATCAAAATTTATGGCCTTCATAAGTTTGTCCTCCTTTTCTGAATTAAATGGACACTACACAGGGTGGCCTTAATAGGTTATCATCAAAATGTTTCCAAATCAAACTACAAAAGTGGGTTTATAACCTAGATCTATGCCCAATATGCCCAATATTATCAATAGGAAAGAGTAAAAACCACAATTATTTTCCATTATCTTGAAATAAAATCTTACATACATTAGTGTTTTATAATGTTTCCATGGAGACAAGCATGATGAGTTTGTTCCTTGTTGAATAAGGGAAACATATTATAATGCTTTTAGAGCTTACTAGTGATTGTAAAACTACAACCAACTTATCAAGAGACACAAAATGCATGAAATAAATGGATTCCAAAAATTGGAAGATCCTAGACCAATGAAAACCAAAAAACCATAAATAACCTTAGAAAAGAAGAAAAACTCTTTTTATATAATTCTCTAAACCATTTCCAATCCAAGAATATGTGTTTCAATTTCTAATATTACAAACTTTCAATCAGCCCTCAAAATTATCACAAGATGCTTTCAACTATAATATGCTCCTTGCTACACCTAGAATCTTAATGTCTTTGCAAATAAAATGATTCTTGTAACTGTCTCTACATATAGTAATGAATTCTAAAAAAAAATCCATTATTTTGCCTGGATAGAAATATGTTTTACTTGAGTTTGAAGGATAATATTAATTTTGGAGCCAAACAAACCCTTTGTCTTCTTGTACAACTACCTAGATATGCCTTTAACCACTCATTTTCATAACTGGAATCCGTTGGATAACTACCCTTCATCTTATGCATGCCAACAAAAACCCATGGCCTTGTAATGATGGAATTATAACACTCTAGATCCCTGAGCATTTGAATGTTCTTATTTGGAATGGCCCACCTTGACCTTACAAACATATAATATTTCTTTCATAGAGGTGTTTAAACAAGCAAAACATGAAAAAATGTAAGACATAGGTTATTTTTCACCTTTTTGGTTTTATATGCCTTTTTCCATATTTTATTTTTGACTTTTGACATTTAGGGTTGCTTCCAAAAAATTTTAGGCTTAAATACATTACTTTTCATTTTTTACCCTTAAGGGGAAATCTAGTTCCAATTCACAGTTTTGTACTTCATTTGTATGTTGGAAATCCAAAAATTAGAAGAACATTTGAAATTTATAAATTGGAAACTTATAATTCATAGTTTTAGTTCCCCTTAAAATTTCCAAAAATGAACTAGAAAGTACAAGTGCAAATTTTAATTTCCAAATTGTAGTTATAGTTCCCCTAAAAAGTTCCTAGAAAGAAATGGAAACTCCAATTGAAAATTTAAACTTAAAAATTATAGTTGCAATTTTATTCAAAATTTATCTTAGGAAACTAGAAACTCCAAGTAAAAATTATAGTATGCAAATTGTAGTTGCAATTCCCTTCAAAGGTTCCTAGGGAACTAAGAACTCCAAGTGAAAATTATAACTTGTAAATTGTAGTTGTAATTCCATTTAAAGGTTACCTTATTGGACTTAAGAACTTAAAATGTAATATGGAATTTGAAAAAGTGCAAAATTATAATTGGACATGAAAGTTCTAGTTTGAACTGGGACCCATAGTTTGATCAACATTGACTAGTAGATTTTAGAGATCCGGGGTGCAATTTATAATTTTCATATTTAAAAAATTACAAAATTGTATTCCTCCCTAAACTTTCTCAAGAATTCCATTTGATCTTAATTTTTCCTTTACTAAGGTGACTATATGGATTGAAAGAGTTGACTTTGCATTACAAATATAATTTTTAAGACTTTCCTTTGCAAGTTGCTTCTTCCATGAAGATATCCCATGGATCTTGGGAGCATCATTTGTAAATTTTGGAACTTGTTCTTTCCTAAATTTCCACTTAAATCCATTTAAACCTGGTTTATAAAATCACATTATGGAAAATCTTCCTAAAATCCAACCCTTTCCTTAGCCATTATTTACTTCAACAAAATCATCTGTTTTTGTAGCTACCAATCTCATAATCCAAATGAGAATGCCAAGCTACCAAGTGAAATATTATAAAAGTTTATTCTTGAATCTATTTATAAAATTTAAATAATATATAATCTATAAGGAAATCCAACAAATGAATAAGTGGCTACTATGGTGTTTAAAAAAGAAACACTAGGATTTCAAGAAAGTGATACCTTTCTTCCTTTGTCAACTTATCTGTGAGAGCCAACAATGATAACACTATGAGAGAGTGTTCTAAATTTGATTTCACATGCAACATGATAATCTATATTTCCTTTATTTAATTTTCAACATTCTTGTTTAAATTTATCAAAGGACCATTTTTACTCTCACTAGTGACAACCTCGAAAAGAGCATTCATAACTACCTTATCCATTCCTCTTATTTATTTAAAGGGAAGGAATTTGCATACATGTTTTGGGGAATCCTTTAATATCTTTACATCTTTTAGTAATGAGTCTAACGCCATTTCACTTATATAAAGTACAATAATACTATATTAAAATGATTGGCTAATGCCTGCACCAACATTTCATGGTATGTCCTAGAACCTACAAGACCAACCAAAAATATTATGGGGCTTATAGTAGGAATATCAATCAAAATTTTATGAACTCTTTAATATTCAAATCTATGATTCTTTATGAAACCAACACACTTTTTATGTTATCACTTAGGTAATAAGGGAAGTGTTGAAATGATACACTAGTCTCTCTACCAATAATAATTCCTTTTCTTAAATCTTCCTTCAGTACTTGGCATTTATCAGAGATTAAGGACATATTAACATCTCTTCTAAATCCCCTCCTCTTCTTGACAAAACTATTTTAAAATACTCCCATTTATATCCATGTCACATGTTCCTAGTGTTGAAAGCAATTTTTGAAGAGGTCTTAATGACTCGTCAAAACTAGGGTGTTTCCTAATAACTATATGAATCCTTACATCAGAGCTATCAATATTTAAATGATCAATAGTTTCTATAATATCTATAGAGAAAATAATAGATGATTTATTACTCATGGGAATATCCACTATACCTATAGGGTCAGAGATCCCTTTTTGCACTTGGCCAATCACTTGTATATCATAGACAAATCCATTTGACATATCACATGGAGGGGTCATTTGTGACCTATCAATTCCTTGCCCTATCTCCTCCTCGTTACTAGCAGATGGGGGCAACATCGATAAGTCTTGTCTTAAACATGAACAAAGATGTTATAATTGATGCTTCAGCTATAACTAAATGATCTCCTTACCTTTCCTTAAATGGTGGTCCTTTACCTACTATATGAAAGTTCATTGTTCAGTGTGAAAAATGTCTTAAATAGAGGTTGATTTCAATTGAGGAACACTATGAATAAATTTGGAAATGAATTCTAGAGTATCTTTGGGTATGTAAAAAATCCTATCCCTTATATTCAAACACATCATGTGTATATCTAGGTGATAAATGAACCAAATATGAATAAGATAATAGTAGAATTTGGAAGATGGATAAGCCAATTTTTTTTAAGCTACATACTCATTTTTTATGAGCTAAACCAATGCAGCAACATCAAGAGCATTCATTTCCAGTGTTTCTTAATCCTGCATAGGACACATGTTCATCCCTCTTGGTAGTATTTTCAATCTCCTACAGATGCATTTTAGAAGTTTCAATCTTGGTATGTTAATGACAACTTTTCAAACATGATAAATCTCACCTCACTTCCCATTATCCATTGTGCTTTTTATTTTGGGATCCAAACATCATGCAATTTTCAAGTTAGAAAACTTGAAATTTGAATCATCAATTCCATTTTCTACTATGGGCCTTATTCATGCTGAATTTTGTAGGATCTAAAGTTTGGTGAAAAACATACAGCTTGTAATTTTTATGTTTGGTTTTTGCATATTAAATATTCAACCAAGATCCCCATAGGTGTAGGAGATAGCATCACATTTTTCATTTGAAAAATGGAGAAATTTTCTTTTGGTGTTGAAAATTCCACCTACCTTCCTCATGGTATTAAATCAAATTCAAGATTGATGTTGATAATTCTACTAATATTCCATTTGTGTGTCATGTCATTCCTTTCACATTTTTGTTTTGTTCTTTCTACATCCACGTGGGCAGGACATGTCCCTCACTAGGATTATAGAAACATTGGTGTTGATTTCAATACCCACATGGCTCTTTTGAAACCTACCACATGCTGACCAATGAGAATGGGAGATCCAAATACAATTTATAGGTTTCTCTTTTAGTAATTTATTTTGGCATGTGCAATTCTCCACTTACATTCCCATAGACATTCACCACCCTAAATGTAATTTCTATATGACCCCTCAAAATCCTACCATATCTCATGCTTTTAATTATACATATTATTTATTTTGACATTCCACATAGATTTCATTAATGACTTAGCCTTTTCATACTTAAAAATTGTTAATCCAAACCTTTCACATTGACCTCTCATCAACGGGCATGGGATTTTTTTACATGATGACTATATCCCTTCGGTGCCACATGTGCATAAGGATATCTACATGGTCTCTCCCAATCAATCTTGATTTTGATTTTACACCCTAAAACCTTATTGAAACATGAAAATATTAAAAGTTAGATGAAATTATAATCTCAAAGGGTTGATATAACTCAGTTGTAGAAACAAAAGTTTTTAGAATATGAAAATGAGAATGCGGTTTTGGTTAGTTTGAGTGAATAAACATATAGTTTGGGGTAACATTTAGATAATTCAGGGTCTAATATTCATCAAGGGCACAAATTATCATGTGCAATTTTGGGAATTAACATTAACTCTCACCTGAATATGTAAAACCCCTATCCATATGCAAAAAATGCCAAAAAAAAAAGACTAGGTACCAATCCATTGGGATATAAAGTCAACACAAGATAATTCCATACTAAACACCCATAAAATCTCAAAAAAATATGGTCAAACTAACAAAAATAGATCAAGAGGATCTAAAAATAAGCATATAACAAAAACAATGAAAAGAACTATATAAATAACAACCACAACAAAGGGGAAATAAAATAAAAATGTAACAAAACTACACTATATATAATAATTTACATAAGTTATGGACCCAGTTGAGGAAGTGATTCATATTTTTTTCATTAACTAGCACCTCTGATATCTTATCATCCTTTAATCTCCTTGAATTTTTCAATATCTTAGTGGCAAAGATAAAGTCAATCAATATCTAAATTCTCTTGCAAGGTCTTCTTCTAGGCTATAATGGGATGACATGATGAAATAAATCCTCCAAGTATGATCTTAAATATGGATATGACCAAGATGACCAAACTTGTTACTTCTTCATTAGCTATAGGTAATCTTATTTAATGGCTACATCGAGGTGAGTACCAAGTAAGAGTTCCTCAAATTCATCAGGACATTAGTGCACTCAAAGGAAATCTTGAAATAAAATTGAAAAGACTTATTTTTGGAGACATAGAAGACAACTGCAGCTTTATTTACAATATTAGAGTAACTCCCATCAAAACACATTTTCCAAACTTCAACTTGATTGTCATGTTTAACATAAATAACAAAAGACTATTCAACAACATCTGCATTCCCACAAAAGATACCTAATTCCACATCCATCTACAACACCTCATTCAAAGCATGTTTCAAATAATTAACTACATGTAACATCTTCATATACCTATGAAGTGTGACCATCTTATCCTAGAAAGGAATGGTCTAGTAATATAAGTCCTTTTGTAGTAATATAAATCCTTTTGTACACTTCCACCCACACTGGTAGCCCATTTTCAAAATAGCATCATCCCCAAGATAGGTAGACAATCCACAACTACCATGTCCATATTCAAATAGTTAGTAGATGCATAACCAACTACACTACATATCCTTTAACATGTCTAATAATTAGCATGTCTCATAAATCCATGGCATAACACTTGCTAAAGGCTAATGTAATTTTCACTTTGAGATCATTAAGGAGACCTAGGGGCATCACATTATAAAAATATCTAGAATCAAACATGAAGATATGAATAATCAAATCATTAATCAATAGGGTTATGTAAAATGGATCCATGTTGAACTAACTTTATACGAATGTAATACCCAAATAAACCTTTGGGGTTACTTCAACAACCTCTTCAGATTATTTATCAATATTTTAGAGTGTTTACGGTGAAGTCATTTCATTATAAACTATGTTCTCATAGAATTTCAAATACTTATATGCCCTCTTCCTATGTTTAGGTATTCATAATAAGTCAACAACTAGCACACTAATTTTCAATTGGTGTAACACTTGCCGACATATCACACACTCTATATTGAGGAAGGGGTGTATTAGGTTGAAAGGTAATAAAACTTTTAGCGAGAATATAATCACTTAAACTCTAAAGTAGAGTAGCCTAGGATAAATTTACATGTTTAACATCAGTATTCAAAAGTGGGTTTGGTCTAACATCATTAATACCGTTGGGTATACTAGACAATATGGGTTCTCTATTCTTGGCTTGAGCATCTCTTAGTTTGGAAACATGGGAAATGGGTTGTAGCTTATAATAATTAGGCAATACTGTAGTTTTATTTATTTCTTTACATGTATTCCCTAACCTTGGATTTGTAAGGGTAGTGTCTTGAGGAGAAACACCTTTTTGCCTGCTTCTATGGCTATATTATTTCTCTTGTCCAATTTCTACATTAATTATCAACTACTTATCCTCAACTAAAAGAATTCCCCCATCAAATTTTTTAATCATCATAGAATGTAAGAATTAAAAATCATAATTGGGAAATTAATATAATTATGTCATATTAACATCAAAATAAAATGTGGAATTTGGGATTTTATACCTTCTATAATGCACTATAAAACTAATCACCAACAGTACCATTTAGCAATTCAAAGGAGGCAGACAACTTACTTCAGGGTACTTGATAATCAACCATCAAAATCTCAACATCATTAGATGTAGACTCAAGATCATCTATATCTTCATCAATAAGTTCAACATAATCACATGGGTAATGGGGAAGGATGTACTTATCACACTAATAAATATCAATTTCACAATTTATAGCATTGTCTTTGGCATTTAATAGATCATTCACTTCCTTTATAGCCCCTTTATTTTAATTTCTATTCATTCTTTCATCATGTGTAGGAATATTCCCTCTATCATTATCTCTAATGTGGAAATGTGGTCTCCCTTATACTTCATTAATATTAAAAGCTATCTCCTAACTTGTAGACCATGAGGAATCTTGTTCTCAGCCCTACCTAACTTGTATGACATCTCCTTGATAACAGAGGTCATTGTTTTAATAATCTCCTCAAAGTTGGTTATCTTAGGGAACTACATTTTTTATGGATTAACCAACTTTACATCAAAAATACTTATTCAATATTTTCCCCATATCCTTTTTATTATTCTCAATTTGGATGGATGTATTGAATACCAATCTCATGTTCATAGGAGCCTTGTCCTAGAAGTAGTACAAAGCCTTCTCATCAAGGGGATAACAATATTTAATTAGGAAATTTGTGTCACTAGGATTTTTTTTTTTAAGTAGCCGCATCATGTTATTATTGAACCTCATATTGAAATATTGCACACACTCTTTAGGTTTTTTTAATGTTTTCAAATTTTGTGAATAAAAACCTAGGATCAACTATATCACGATACTGAATTTTGAGAACATTCTCCATTTATTTCCATGAAGCAATGTATTCATGAGGAAGAGAATTGAACCTTTCACAAGCATCTTCTTCTAGTATGTGCCCAAACAACTTAATGAAAACATTTGTATGGCCAACCTCATAATCCTTAAGAATAATGTGAAAAGTGCTCGAGTGTCGATCACTAGTCACTACATTTGTCCCTTGAGACTTAGGAATATGGTTCCTTACTTCATTCAATACTTCATTAGGGTACCCCTCTATTTCATCAAAACTAACTAGTTTAAATCTAAGAATAATGAATGCAGGATGATGATTCTCATATTGAACCCTATGTTACATGATTGGTTTAATGGTATATTCAAGATAAATTATTAAATACCTATGAGGGTGTGAGTGAGGTGGACTTGTTGTATCAAAATTTAGAGGATATTTAACATGGTTGAAAAGGAACTAGATAGTAAGTGGGATTATATGATTCTAAAATATCATGAGAACTATGATAATTCAATAATACAAAATTCAACAAACAAAATTTTAGGATTACTAGAATCTTGATAGTCTAAACACTCCTTAGCAGTTGAAATTTACCCTTTAATCAGCTTCCAAACTTGTATCCTTATTCTTTGATGAATACTTAAGGGTGATACAAGTTATTTTTATGAGTCACCTTTCAAGGATAATCTTAGTCCTTCTAGCTTTACAAGCAAAAGAGCACTCACAATTGAAGATGTTGTGAATTGACACTAATCTTTCTTTGAAACCAGATGATGTGTTGGAGTTTCCACTAGAAGCAAAATTCTAGAATATAACAATTTTGAAATACGTAGTAATACATACTAAAACCATACCTTAAAAAAATTAGTGATGATATATGAAAGTAAAGACACTTAAAATTTTAGACTCATATTCAAAATGAGAAACCACCTCAATACATGATAAATTGATAACTCTTTGTAATAAATTTAGTATATGTCAAATTACTAAGTCTTTCAAATTTATGGTAATGTCCCAATCGAGTGTTGAACTTGTTGACGGCCCAAAGTAGTAAATTTCACTCAAATAACCTCAACTTTTAAACACGTGATATAATATGAATAAAGTCTATCTAGAAACGTATATGAGATTACTTGCACAAAATATTCTAAGTTAAAGAACATAATAACCTGAATTTTATAATCAACTCTCTACAATAATCCCCAAGAACATGGGTGACAAATATTGTATGATTAATCCCTGACAATGGTGACAATGGAGTGTTACATCACTAATAGATGAAAGATATAATATCTTAAGGATGAACAAATAACATTTAAAACTTGAATTAATTACATCCCTTCACAAGAGTCCTTAGAAACACAAGTGCCAAGTTTCAATGTTTTATTTCCCAACAATGGCTCCATTAGAGTGTTACAATGTTGACGGACTAAAGATAGTCAAAGTAGTACATAGATAGGCATAGAACCTTTCAAACTTGAATTTATATATATATATATATATATATATATATATATATATATATATATATATATATATATATATATATATATATATATATATATATATATATATATATATATATATATATATATCCTTGCAAGAATCCCTAACAACAAATGTGACTAGGATCATAAGTTTGATACCTTGTAATGGGACCAAGAGAGTGATGGTCCCTATTTGTACAACTCTTTTTCTCAGCCTTACAAACCTAAGAAAAATGGAAAACATGGATAATAAACATGTTGATTGTTGTTATCATCTTGGAAGGGTTTATCACATGGATGAAAAAAATGTAGATACTAAATAGAAAACAATGAAAGAGGGTATGTTTATCTCCTTGTTATTTTTGGATCTACTTGAACTAAGGTAAGAGGACCAAAGGGGTAGGTTGCTCACATGGAGGAATATTGTAATTTAATCTCCATGAGGAGTTTTTGGCACACAAGAACACAACTATTATTAAAACATAACCATGTTTGTACACTCTACATGGGAAGGGTGATCACATAGAATGAACAAGTGCACTAGGGTAGACACTAGATATTGAAGACATGGGGATGTTCTTACAACCTTCATTCTAAATAATTTTCAACAACAAGGGGTTAAATAGAATATTGAAAAGTTAGACTTTAAAATACAAAATATAGACACATTTTATATAGCCAAGAATAATACATCTACAAGTAAATGACACTCATAATATACAACAAATGTATTACATTTAGGTAGATCAGGGTAGGATGAGTTGGAATAGTTATAAAAAAGAGTGGTGTGTTGGTATTTTACAAAAATACAAATTATTTCAACATTCATGACATTACTCATTTATAAAGATGTATGAAAACTAAAATACAATCTAAGGGGAAATACCAAGAGTGATTTGCATCTATTTATGTCAACATAATGCAAATAACCAAATGATTCCTAAAATCGTAAAGCATAAACTGCAACTAGAATTTACTAAACTATTACAAATATTATTGGTGTTTTAGAATGCTACCATCAAGACAAGCATGTTGAGTTTGTTCCTTTTTGGACATGAGAGACATATTACAGTGCTTTTAGATATTACTAATGGTTGTACATTTATAACCACCTTAATAAGAGAGAAAAAAATGTACACACAACAATAGATCCTAAAATTTGGAAGAGCTTAGACCTAAAAAATCCAAAAAACCAACAACAACCATAGAAAAGAGGACAAACCCTCTTTTTATACATTCTTCTAAACCATTTGCAATTTGTGAATATGCATTGTAATTTTCGATATTTAAAACTTGCAATAAAGTCTCAAAGTACCACCTAAATGATTTCAATTATAATACGATCCTTACCATGCCTGGAATCTTGATGTCTTTGCAAGGAAAATGATACTTATAACTACCTCTAGATGTAATGATGGAGATTTACAACAAACAATTATTTTCATTATGTGGAAATAAATTGTACTTAAGCTTAGATGAGAATATTCATTTAGAGCCAAATAAACCCTTTGTTTTTTTGTACAACTACCTAGATATGCCTTTTATCACTAATTTGCATAGTTGGAATCTTTTGGATAGCTACCCTTACTCCTATGCATGACAAAGAACACTCTTGGCCTTGTAATGATGGTATTGGAGCAATCAAATCCATGGCCATTTGAATTATCTTCTTTGTAATGTCCCACCTTGATCTTGTAAACTTGTAATATTTCTCCCAAAGAGGTGTTTGAAAAAACAAAACCTTAAAAAATGCAAGACTTGGGTTATTTTTTACCTTTTTTCTTTTACATGCCTTTTTCCATATTTTATTTTTTCCTTTTGAATTTTAGGCTTACCACCCAATTTTTTAATTGTTAAATGCACTAATTTTCACTTTTTAGTGTTATGGGGGAATCTAGGTCCAATTCACAATTTTGCACCTTCTTTGTATGTAAAAAATCCAAAACTCAATGACACATTTGCACCTTGTAAATTAGCAACTTGAAATTTTTAGTTGTAATTCCAATCAAAAGTTCCCATAAGTGAAAATTATAACTTACAAATTGTAGTTGTAATTCCCTTCAAAATTTCGCTTAGGGAACTAGGAACTCCAAGTGCAAATTTCAACATGAAAATTGCAATTACAATTCCCTTCAAATGTTCCCTCAGGGAAATGGGTATTCCAAGTTCAAACTGCAACTTTAAAATTGCATTTCAATTCACTTCAAAATATCACTCATTGGATTTGAAAGCTTCATCTGCAATTTACAATTTGTAAAAAGGCAAAAATACAATTGGCCTTGAAAGTTTCACTTTGAACTTGGACCCATGTTTGACTGGAATTGACTGGTAGGTTTGATAATTCTAAGTGTAATTTGTAATTTTCATATTTTCAAATTTTCAAAATTGTATTCCTCCCTAAAATCTCCTAGGAGATCCATTTGAATTTACTTTTCCCAATGTTTAGGTGATTCATAGGATTAGTAGAGTTGGTTGTCTATTAAAACTTACATTTTGAAGACAATATTTTGGAATTTTCATCTCCCACCAAGATCTCCTGTCAACTTTAGGAGATTCATTTTCAAAATTTTAAACATTCCATTTCCTAACTTTCTACCAAACTCCATTCAACTTGGTTTAGCAAAGCACCTTCATGAAAAACTTATCAAAGTCGAACCCTTTTCTTATCCATTATTTACTTCAACAAATAATTTATTTTTAAAGATACCAATATCATAATCCAAACAAGAATTCTAGACTACCAACTACAATATTAGAATACTTTCTTCCTATGTCTCTTTACAACCTTAAAATAGTATTTGGTCCAAAAGGAAATACATCAAATGAACAAGCGGATGAATTGGCGTTTGAAAATGAAACAGTTGGATCTAATGAAAGTGATACCCCCCTTCCTTTATCATCTTGTGTGTGAGATCCAAAAATGATAATTAAATAAGATAACAGTTCAAGTTTGATCTTAAATGCAACATGATAATATATATTTCCTATTATTGACTTTTCAACATCCTTGATAGAAAGTATCAGTGGACCATTTTTACCCTCACTAGTCACAACCTCAAAAAGAGCATTGATAAGTAGCTTGTCTATGTCCTCTTATTTTTTTTATGGAAAGGAATATGTATTCATTTTTTTGGCCTTTTAAATCAGCTCTACAACCTTAAATGATTCACCTTAGGCCATTACACTATTATCAAATACCATAAATTCTGCATTAAAATGATTGAC
>JARHVA010009122.1:140000-162500 GCA_037957365.1 Torreya grandis
TAAAGTCATCACAATAACAAACAAGTTTTATGTCCTTGTTTTGGTAGTACTCCAGGCCATATGTTTTTGTTCCATGATGGTAACAAGTATTATTTTGTTTTTCTATATAAAAGTTAATTTATATGGGTTCATACATAAACCATGGAAAAATTACCACCATAAAATATTTAACTAGCCTAAAGATCATCAATTATATTAACTATCTCAATAATTATATATATATATATATATATATATATATATATATATATATATATATATATATATATATATATATATATAAGAAAATTAAGTAAAACATCCTTCAAAAAATTTATGTTACTTTCCATTGGAAACAAAATAAATTTTGAAAAAATTCATACTAATATTTGTTAATAAATTATATATAAATTCCTCAAACTCATATATAAATTCATCTCTAGCATCAAACTTAAACAATATTACTTAAATCTTTAAATGATTATTGCTTACAAATGTTAAAAGACTCATCATATTCATATTATTCATATTGAGTAAAGTTTGATTTACTGACTTTATATGGTGTATGAATCTTATCAAAAGGAAAGCTTAATTGAGATGTAATGTGTCTATATTTACCATACCTATGACATTGAATATATGATTGTCCTCTCTCTCTACCTTTATATGAACTTTGAACTCATTCTCTATCACTCATTTCATTCAAATGAGATTTAATATTGTACTAGTGATTATTATAAATGTTTTGATTTTGACAGTATCATCTTATTCTATTTATAAAATTTTAATCCCTTATAGCCTACATCCCCTTTATAACTCTACATTCTATAAAATTTTGATAATTATAATGTAAATGGTTAGGATTTGACTCTGCAATATGGGATTCCTTTGTTTTCTAAGATTAATTCAGTAGAGATATATAATTTTTGATAAGTAATTCAATGAGTTTGTTAAACTTGATCCTAGTGATCTTATTTGAAACAAGAAGCATTTCATTTATTTTTTAAAATCTAGGAAGTCATTTCAATGCAGTAGTCCCTAATAAATCATCATCAAACTTTTCTAAACATATCTTAGTGTATTTTGTTACAATTATTTTCAATTTGGACATATACTCTCTCATATCTATGTCCTCTTCAAAGGATAATGTAAATAACTATATGTCAATATCTATCTTTTTATGTTTCAGCTTCTTTTCATACATTTCAAAAATAGTTTTCCATATAGTATAACTATGTTGAGAATTATGTGGATATAAGTATTCATAATACATAAAATTTTAATAAAGGACATAGTTTTAAAATCACACAATTTTTAAGTATTAAAATTATCCTAGGTAGTAGGAGACATGAGAGTTTTTGCCTATGCAACATCCCAAGGTTCATAAAATAGCAGTGACATTTCTATTAAGTGTTTTAAAATAGCATAATTTGAGATCATAAAATGATCCTTATAAGAAATCAAGATTTTTAACATAGGTATTTTATAATGATAATAAATACAATAAGGAAAATTTGACACACACCCATAATTTAAAATAACCCTTGAATGAAAAATATCTCTACAGGGTTGTGTACTTAACCTCCATGTCGAGTTTGTAGATGATTTTTCATGGGTTTTACACTTAACCACACCAAACAAAAAATACACTATTATTTATTCAATAGTACACACTTTTTTTTACTTTAAAGTCTCCATGGAACTTATAAAAAATGTATTTCCCCAAAAAATCTTACTTTTGAATTAAATAATAACAAGTTTCATCCAAAAAATAAATTTTGGAAAAAATGATTATTCGAAGGGATTATAACCTTGTACCTACACATTTTAATTTTTAAGAAAATAACAGTTGGTTCTTACTATACACTCCTCTATAAAATATACAAGAAAGACATTATATTTAAACTATTATTTTTTTGAATTTATAAATAATAAAAAATCACATTGAAAGTGCTTATTTATTCATCGATGAATAGTGACATAAATAATTTTTATTCAAACACTATTTTATCAAATGGTTGTGTCAGGATATCCACTTCACAACCTTAAATTAAGCTTGAAAATATTAGCAGATTTGAGAGAGAGGTAAAAAAATTAGACACATAGGAATTTACATTGATTTAATGACAAGCACAAAGAAGAATAAATACAACATAGAAGGTACTAAAAACATGAGAGATATTCATAAAAATTTGATAAAGATAGGTGCGAACTCTGTAGAAGTTGGGAATTTATAAAATGATGACTAAAATTAATTTAATCCACCTATCATCTATGGTAACATTCCCCCTCGTTATTACATTATTTTTACAAACATCATATTCCTAATAGTTGAGAACCCCCCCCCCCCCCCCCTTTATTTCAATCATTGTAGAAATATTTACACTCTCTGCATAGCCTGATCATTTTCTAAGGTGGCATGCCATTTTTGTGGATTCGTGGTCTTAGTGGCACCTTGGTTTTTCCTTGTAGGATTACCGCAAACTTGGAAGTAACACGAGTACATCTCTTCACTTAATACCTTTGGTGGTTTCTTGGATTACCACAAACCCAAATGGTTTTCTACTATAGGTTGATCATGGACATGGAGGTGGCAGGAGGTCTCAATTACTTTGGTGGTTTTGGAATACCATAAACAATTTTCCAAGAACCAAGCACTACTATAGTGCTTTTGCTTCTCACAATTTTCTTCATCAGGGGGTAACAAATTGGAAAATAATGCTCAATATTTTATTAAATAATAGACTACATAATATAAATCACACCATGCATAACATGAAACAAACACACTAAAAAGTGTCATTGTAGTAATGATGTAACCCCATCATAGGTGATTCATGAGAGGACATTAATTTTCCTCTAGGCTCCATGTATCCTCCACCCTCCAGTTGTTACTACATACTTATTGAAGATGATGATGAAGCTCATTAGACATCATCTACATGTGATATTACATCCTTGAATATTTTTTGAATTTTAACATTTTTAAAAATCACTTATAAAATGTGACTCTTGAAAAAATTACCTGATTATTAACATAAGACTATAGATAATGGCTCTATAAACACTTGACTTAACATTATACGTAACAACATAAGACACAACAAGAGACATGTAAAACCTAAAAAATATTTAACAAAACAATATTCAAATGATGAAACTTATATGACTATGGATTATTTAAATTGAGTAATATATAGAAATTAAAGGGAGTCAATCTAACACTAAACAAAGCTTATAAGATAGTTAAAATATTAGATTCAACAAATAGATTAAGAAATGAAATTAATTAGTGTATAAAACAATACATGAGAGGCCTCATAAATAGGCAAAAATATCCTCTTGAGAAAATATGGAGTGGGAGCAACTATAAGCATCAAGCATTGTAAAATAGCTAAGCCCATAAAAACAAACTAACCTATTAAACCAAGTGGTTAAAATAACTAACCAAGGTGCATAGATAGTATACCTTAGTCAATAACCTAAGGTATTTAAAATATTATGATAACACCCTTCCTTCATGACAAAACCTTAAATAAGACCAAGTTTATCTCTAAATTTTATGAACTTATCTGCACCAAGTGGTTTGGTCATTATATCATTTGGTTACTCTGTAATGGGGTAGTAGAAGAGACTGTTGTCTTCATTTATAACCAAGATTTAGATGTAATGATGTTGAACCTCAATGTGTTTGGTCTAGACATGGAATATTATGTCCTTCACCATCTTCAGAACACTCTGGTTTTCAAAAAAATTAGAGGCTTTGATGACTCAAACTAAAGATACTCCAAGATTTTCTTTATCCACATAGTTTCACATCCTACACTAACCATAAATTTATACTCTACTTATATTTATGATAATGTCACTATAGTTTGTAGTTTGATCTACCACAAGAAAACTCCTAAACTAAGAGTGAAAACACAGCGTATTGTAAATTTTCTTAAATCCACTGATCTTGCCAAATCAGATTAACAATATCCTCAAAGCTCAAAATATATAGACTTTTTATACAGTATGCTAAAGTCAAGAGATCATTCAACATATATTAATACCCGTTTTTTAGCTAACCAATGTAATTCCAATGGTTTATACATGAAGTGAGATACAAAACTCACTAAAAAATAAATATATGGTCCAGTGGTAGTGAGGTAAATGAGACTACCAACTAGCTATTGATATATTGTTTCATTGATCTGATGTAAATCAGTGTCAGTTAAAATTTTAGATCCAACTTCCATTGGTGTGAGATTTGGATTAAAATCAGTCATTCTAAATCTTTCTAACAATGATTTGGAATATTTATTCTATGACATTAATACAACAAAGTCATCGTCCCAAAACTCAATACCTAAAAAATATTTCAGTAGACCTAAGTATGTCATGTCAAAGGTACAACCAATGCTAGCCTTCATTTGTTGAATGAGACTATCACTACTCCCAGTTATGGATAAATCATCAACATATACAATGAGAATCAAGATATCATAATTATACACCTTCACATAGAGAGTTAGTTGACATTTACACCTTATAAAACTAGACTCCCTAATGTATGTATCTATCTTCATATAACGAGCTCGAGAAGATTATTTAAGCCCATACAAGGACTTGATCAATCTTCAAACAAGATTCTCCTTAATAGGAACCTAAAAACCCTATGGTTGAACCATGGAGACTTACTCCTCTACATCTACATTCAATAAAACAATCTTGACATCCATTTGATGTACCTATGATCCAAACTGAGCAACAATAATAATAATCAAATGAAAAGTTACCATCTTTGTAGTAATAGAAAAATTATCTTCATAATCAACCCCTTCCTCTTGTGTATAACATTTTAAAACAAGAATGGCTTTGTGTTTGTCTAAGGAACCACCTACTTTTCATTTTACCTTGTAAATCCATTAACAACTAATAGATCTGCTTCCTTGTGGTAGCTACATGAGCTCCCAAGTCTTATTTTCATCAAGGAATCATATTATAATTATATGGATGATTCCCCACTCATGCTTCCCTTTGTCATCTAAAAAAGAATTAGGCTAAAAAACATGTGAAACAATAATTGTTAGAACAAAATTATCATGCTCACCTCTATTAGCAAAATGCTTTCTTAATCTCAATCTTTTTCCTTCATACCTTATGGTAAGTACCCCTCCTTTAGTGCTTCGATAGTGGTAAAATACCACTTTGGCCTCTTTGTTTGTTTTGTTCAAACCTCATAATTACCTCCATCAATTCCTTCCCTGAAATGTGATTCCACTGATGAACTAGAATCTTGCTCAACTTTCACACCAAAACTTATAATAGAATCATTAGAAGAATACAATGACTCAATATTTGAAATTGTACCAATTGTTATGAAGTATGGTATTTGTTCATTTACTATGACATCTCTATTCACCATAACTTTGTTAGTAGAAACATCAAATAATCTGTAGGCCTTTGATTTCTCGTTGTTCCCAACAAACATATATGTTTTTCTTTTTACATCTAAGTTACTTCTCTTTTGATTAGGAATTTATGCGAAAGCTACATAACCAGAAGTTTGAAAAGCACTTGCATGTAGAGTTCAACCTGACCAAGCCTTCTCTAGAGTTATATTCTCCAATGCTTTTGTAGGAATTCTATTAAGAATGTACACTGTTGTATTCACTATTTCTACCCAATATCTATATGATACATTTAATCTTTAGACCATGCAATGGGCCATGTCCATCACTATCCTATTTCACCTTTCTAAAACTCCATTTTTCTCTACAGTGTAAGAGGTAGTATATTATCTATGTATGCCTTCAATGGCACAAAAATCCATGAACATTTTTTAGAGGAACTCACACCATTATCCATTCTAAGATATTTCATTGACCTTCCCACCTATTTTACAACCATATATTTCCATGTAATGAAGTTTGAAAAATAATCATATTTCTTCACTAGAAAGTATACCCACTTTTTCCCAAAGAAATCATCGACCAACAATAAAAAATTGATAGGCTAAAAAAGGGGTGGCTATTTGCATTAGATCATGCAAATCTGCATGTATTAGATCTAATACTCCCTTAGGTCTTGAAGCTTTACCAACATCAAATGAATGTCTAAATTTCTTCCCTAACTAACATTTGGTACATACATGATGTCTATACTAAATACAAGGAATCCCCTTAATCATGTTAGTCTTGATCAATGTAGTCAAATACTAGAAATTCAAATTCCCATACCTTTCATGACAGAGTCAACTTGTTCTATCAATCACCACAAGTGCACTTTCCTTTTCTCTTTGTTGATACGAAAGCTTATAAAAGACTTTGTCACCAATCCCAAAAATAATAATATCATTATCTTTGCTAGTGACTAAACATTGTTGTCTTAAAACATTACAACAAAATTAGAGTTTCTAGTGATCTTACTAACAGAAAGAAAATTTGTGTTCATATCTAGCACATACCTAACATTCTTAAATGTATACCAGATAGTAACATCAAATCTTATATGAATATTACCATATCCTTTCATAAAATGAGTCCTACCATCTCCCAAAGATATGGATTCATTATTATTATCTTCAACAAAATCCATGTACTAGTCCCTATGGCATGTATAATGGTGAGATGCCCTTGAATCAATGTATCAAGCTCAATCTACCATATAATTACCACTAAAAGCCAAGAAATCAAAATTAGGAGATGATTCTTTGCCTTCACCTTTAGCTACATTCACATTATGAGCTTTCTTTCTATGGTTAGCCGTATCCTGTTGTTGTTTTCTATAATCATTGTTAAGCTAACCAAGTTGCTTATAGTAAAAACATTTCCACTTAGATCTCTTATTAGAACCACTTGCTTGTGAAGTTTCTATTGTATAACTAGTAGTTTTACCAAACTACTTACCCTTTCCCTTGATGAAGAATGTATTCTTTGTAGATGTAGATGTATATAACACTATTTTCTCCTACCATCTCTCCTTTTGTAATAAAAATGTGGACAAATTTTCAAAGTCTAAAGTCTACATCTTAGCAATCATGTGCAAGGAATCAATAAATGACTCAAATGATGGTGGAATATTTTGTATAATTAGAGATATTAAATATTTCTCATCAACATGGTTTTGTATAGCCTTCAATTAATCACTAATGTACTTGATCTATAATAAAAATATAGAAATGGAGCCACCTTCCTATATCTTAGTAGAAAACAATAAATTCTTCAAATATAATACCCCACTAGCTTTACAAGCCTGGTATTTAGGAGTAAGACTAATCCATAAATTGATGTGATGGTCACATTTCTAACCTCTAAGATTAGATTATTTGCTACTGATAGTTTTAACAACATAAGAGCTTCTTGATGATGTTTATCATAGTCATCATAACTAGTGGCAGGCCTTTGCTATTTATCGAGCAATAATTGATCAAGGTTCTAATATTCACATATCATCAAAACCTTGTAACTCCATAAACTAAATATTTTGTCTATCAATTTTTATGAATCTAGAACCAACAGGTGTTGTAAACTGGCCATTTTGACCTAGGTTTTCCAAAAAAATATAAATACCCAAAAAAATATAATGACTTTAAATAAATTTCTTCCTACCCACTAATTCAAATCATAAACTGGTCAATACCTCTAGGTTTAAAAAAAATGCCACATCGTTTGAGGAATTTTAAATTCTTTATCTTTAAAAACACTAAAAATGGACAAAATGTCAACATCCAAATAAAAAACACAAAAATATGATAAAATTTTCACCTTTCAGAACTTTTTTGAGATAACTATTCACCAGTAAGTCCCCAATAACCCTTATAAGATAATGTTTTGAATTATTTCAATCAAAAAATAAAATTATTTGAAATAATAAAACCTTAGATTAAAATTTTTATTAAAAAATCAGCCAATCAAAAAGTTGGCCTACCTACAAAAATTCAGATGTAAATTTTGGAAGAAATACTCAGTCATTTTGAATTTCATTATATCATATAATCTCCTTTCAAAAATTAAACTTTTTTAAACCCTTCACTCACCAAAAAATAGTTCCTGAATGAAAATATGGTCACTTTTCAAGCTTAATGGAAATGGCCACCTAAAAACCACAAGAAAAATAAAAATATACATGTGAGCCTCTTCTTTTGCATCTTACCACTTTTCCTTTGTTGATACATGTCTCCTAATGCTTCTCCCCTAATTACTGGCTTTCCCACTAGTCACAAGAAGAAAAATAAAGTCCTCTTCTCACAGCTCTCCACTGGGTGCTTTGCGCTTCTCCTTGACAAGACCATCCTCTCTTGCTTCACAAGATTCCTCCCAACTTTCCTCAATTGCAAGCTCTTATTACTCTATTAGATTCAATAAAGAGATTGAAAAATAGAATTAACTGATGTAGAAAATAATACATCAGAGACCTATTAAATAGGCAAAAAGAGGCACCTAAGAAAATAGAGAGTGGGAGATATTATAAGCATTAGGTAGCATAAAATAGTTAACCTCATAAAAGAAACTAACCTATTGACCCAAGTGGTTAAAAGAACTAGCCATGGTGCATGGATAATATACCTTAGTCAATAACCCAAGGTAGTTATAATAATATGCTAACAAAAAATTAGATGTATGGACTGGATAAAGGAATAACTAATGCTTAAATTCTCATAGAACCATTGGCTAAGTTGTTAAAATAGTGGTATGAAATTAACTCAATACAGATCAATGTTGCATGACCTTTCACATACAGCTTGGTGCACCATAGGTCAAAAAAGATTTTGCATGTAGACAATGGGAAATAGAGAAAACCATGTTGTATGTTGGACAAGAAAATGTTTGGAGAGAATAGAGTGACTCAAAATACTCTTAAATGACAGTTAATGACTATTGAAATAAATTAAACTCACCTACATGAATGACATAATATACTTTAAAAAAAAGTGACTTATCTAAAACAATAGAAATATAAAACACTGACTAGCAAAATAGATGAGAAAATCCACAGACCTGAAAAGTGATTTGCATGGCAATACAAGACTACATTCAATTGAAGGGCAAGAAATTAAATTGGTGATGGCTAGAAATTTGACGTGTACCCTATAGATGATTAATAATGAATGATGAATAATGGTTCTAATACCACAATGTTGGCAGATTCAAGAGAAAACTAAATAAATTGCACACATAAGAGTTTGCATTGATTAATTCACAATCATGAAGCATAATAAATACATCAAAGAAGGGACTTAAAAATAGGAGAGGAGTTCGTAAAATATGGAGAAGATAGGTGAGAACTCTTTAGACGCTGGCTAGTTATAAAATAATGATTAAAAATAATGTAATCTACCTATCAACTATACTAATAGAGCACAAAATAAATGGGACCACAAGTGTCTTATTAGTGTAGAAACTTAGGTTAACTATATTAACCCAGTTTAACAGTTTTTTACTATTGGTAAACACATTTGATCCAAAGCTATGAAGGTTCTTGAGGAATGCCTCTCCTAGTAACAAACATGAAACCAAAATAGTAAGCTAGAAAATACAACAAAAACAACCATAAATAATTTTACTAGTGTCTCACAAACTTAAATCACAATGACAAGGGCATACAAACCTACATATTGAAATAAAAACTAAACCACAACAAGGAAACTAGATAAACCAAGAAAATAAAATGAATAAACAATAATGAGTAAGCAGTCAAAAATAGAATAGTACAATTTTTTTTTAATAGGGATTAACAAACTATTACTCTAAAATCCATATAAAACCCACTGACATCCAAATATGATCCAACACTAACTCTATACGACATTTGTTTCTTATTGCAATATTCTTCCTACACATCATAGTTTAGCTCTTCTTTATTGCAACATAGAATATGGCGAGAAACAAATAGTAGTTTTTTTTTAACTGAGCTCCTTGTAGCTAGTATTCAATCAATATTAAGAGGGTGATCATGCAGATTTGGAAGGAGAGCCTGAGGCAATGACCCCTTATACTACTACAACTTCAAGCTTTTCTAGTTTTATCCATCATCATCAGATTCTTCATTTCCTGTAAAATGATGACTCAAAAGTGGATCTTTTTGCTAAGTGACATCCTTATTACTTTTTGAACTGCTATAATATTTTGTTAAATATCCCATCTCATAAAAATTATGACAATAAAAATGCAGGCCTTCATAGTCAATGGGTTGGGTCTAGTAACGGTCAACAACATTCAGCTCGATTTTAATAGGTAATTATTTGGAGGACTTAATATTCACTAAGATTATAGCGTATGTAATATGAAAAAATTGGGAAGAGTAAGGGCGAACCATTTGAAATTCAACTATGTTATTCCCTATAGATTTAAGATAGACGTTGGATGAAAATTGAAGTGGGAGGTGAGGAAGATGAACCGAAATGAGTCTAATAATAAAGGATTTATTGAATGGATTGATGTTAGGGAACCAAAGTTTCATCACTAATGGATGATGTTCAAAACATCAACTCCTACATTGGATTTCTTCCAAATCCTCAATGCAATAAAATACCACAATGCAAAAAAAATTAGCATTCGGATAAACATCTACCCTACTTTTCATAAACAATAGATACTGTTCATAAATCCAAGCAAGGAGGTCTAGGAAATTTGGCCAAAGAGGAATAAATATATAAATTAGACCCCCAGAGCAAAACTATTCTTCCCCTCTAAGCCTTTATGGGATTTATTCTTTACTAAACAGCATAATTACAATTTAATTAGTGGGGATGAATGGCTTTAGAACAGATCTGGGTGATGGTCTACAAACTACCTATGAGTTTTTTTTTTTTTTTTTAATGTCCCTATTCCAAGAGATAGATTACTCCCCCAAAGATCCCCTGCTACCTATAATCTATTTTTAGCTAAGTGGTTTAGGGACATACAAGATGCATGCCTCTCTACATCTGCATCATGTAGGAAGGCTGAAGATGGTTTGCAGAGTTTTTATCCTTTATGGACAATGCCTTGAGATTGCATGCCCTTGGTCACTTCTTGCATAGCACTTCCATCATTTTCCTCGTCAAGAAACAATGTGAAAGCATTTACTTTGGACACAAAACCCTACACGATCTGCCACAAGACTTGGATCAACTCTTGCAGTTTTCAAACTAACCATAAGTGGGAAGAGAAGCGGAAAAACACAGCGCCTTATAACTTAAACTAACATGAATACTTTAGATCAAAGTCCTAATTACATTATGATTGCAAGATACATACAAAATAGTGTTCCTAACTAGGTTTTAAAGTTTATGACTTCGAAAAAGGGTTTGATAATAAAGCTTTATAAAATGTATATTGTAATTAACAAAACAGTAAAATCATGCATTTTTAAAAAAAAGGTATATGGTAACTATGTAATACGAATGAACATGTACATATCGGCCTTTTACAGACACCTAGATGATATTACTAGTTCATATTACAATGAAACATGAACTAATAAGTCGGTGCCCATGCTGGCCATGTGAGTTTACCATTCATTTCAGAGCAACCAATTTTATAAAATACAAAAATCATCGAAAACTACGTTACAAATTCGCAGACCTCAAAATCTTTGGGATGAAGCTGACCGCATAATCTATGAGCCGCCTATTTGAACCTGCGATTAAACTGGTGGTATGTTTTGTTCACTTTGTGGATGAAGCTTAAAAGTTAAATACCATTATCTCCTTGTGAACTGCTGTGGACGCGTAGATATGAATGCTAAATATTCCTTAACCTATATAAAATGACCGAAGTCAAAATTCTGAATCTACTGGGGCAATCTTCTCCTTTATTTAATCCTGTAAAGCGAATGGACAGAAATTTCAGTTAATATACATGTGGCCTAAATCTGTAGAAAGCTGTAGGCCTGTTAAAGACGGCTTCAAAGAGGTGAAGAGGCATTTATCGAAGAAATTTTGTCCGAATTAGTGGATATTTATGTCATTGAAAATTTTGTTGATTAATTTGTGTGGTCTCGACTAAGAGATGTATTTTAAAATCATGTTGTGTCATTCAAACTTTAGAACCACCCTCGGATTTTTATTTTTTTTAACTATGTTTATGGATAAACATTAGTGACTTCATGGCTTTGATTATACTTTTGTGTTATTCAAATGATCCCTACACTAATGCCGAAAATTCTTTAGCAGATACTAATATTTGCGTCATTAACATTTATCCATAATTACTTAAATGCCAAACATCAATTCATATATATTTTTATTATTTTCCGTCTCTCCATTTCTTTGTCATCTTCGTAGAGGAGTAAAAACAAGTGAACATAAGAGTTATACTTTGTAACCCCCACAAACATAATAATAATAAAAAATAAAAATAAAAAATACATATATTTATTTTTTCTCTTCCTTTCATTTTTCAAAAAATTAGGGGGAGTGAAGAAGGGTCCATGGAGTTTATTACGCACGACCACGGTAATTGGCATAGGCTTCCAAAGCGCGCAGCCATGATCTTCAATTATTTCCATAAAATGACAATGAATATTTCATTTTATCCGTTATTTCTGTTGTAGTTTTTCGGATTTACAATTGCTATTATTATTAAAACAAACTACCACTAGATACAGGATTGAAACGCATATATCTATTAACATTTAGATTTATTTTAATAATATATATGATAAATATTTTATGTAATATTATTTTCCTATAAATTTAAATATTTTATTTTAAAATATTAATAATTAATATTTTAAGTTATATTATTTTTATAGAAATCATAAATGATATGTAAGATGTTTGAAATTATATTATTTAAAAATAAAATAGAAATTGTCACTGTTTCTGTTGTACAATGTATTATTAAAATTGTTCGTTATTTTTCTTATACTAAATGTCCCAATTCCTATCTTCTGAGATATTTTAAATCTCTTTCTTCTTATTATGCTGATTTTGCATATTTGAGATGCATTATACTTAAATATTTTCCATATTATTGATACAATTCACCACATATATTAAAAAACTAATTCAATAAGAAAATAGAAATAATAGATTAGAGAGAAGTCATTCATAGAAAAATGTAAGTGAAATAAAAAAGAAACACTATATTATAATATATATTTTTATTATGATCAATACAGTTTCAAATTTATGTCTATTGAGAGTATGATACATTAAAAATAAATTAGTTATTTTTTATTTTGTTGGTATAATATAATTTCTAAATGTATTTTTTAAAATATTTTTTAAATATAATATTTTATTTTATTTTCTTGTTATTTATAACAAACAACATTTTTCTATTCATTAGAATATTCCAAGTTATAATGTTAAAAAAATATGCTTACTTAATAAAATAATTTTTAAAACAATTTAATAATTTATTGGTAAAAATTATTTGATAATTTCATATTTTTCAGTAAAATATATAAAAAAATATTATTTAATATTATTAAAACATTTAATGAAATTGTAATCTATAATATTTAATTTTTAATCATAATTTTTATGTCCATAATACAATCTTTATACAATTATTTATATTTATATTTTAAATAAAAAATAAATACAATTAAAAATATTTTTTTTGAATACTTAATTTATGTAAATAATATGTTATATTTTTATTTTTCATAATTCATTATTCCAAATTTCATTAGGTATAAGTTAGGACTTCACAATACAACAAAATATTTAAAAAATATTTTTTTTTTCAATGTTTTTATTTTAAATAAATATAATATTTCAACATTTTTACATATATTTTTAAGATTATAATATATTTTTAATCTATAAATAATTATCTTCATTATAATTTTAATTTAAAAAATATTTAAATTCAATATTTATATAATTGTAAATTAAATATTTTTAAAAAAAATAAAAATTATTTGTTAATTTTTATTTTTAATTACATTACTTTTCTTTAACACCAATAAATTTATCATTTAAGAAAAGGTATAGTTTTTATTTTTAATCACATTACTTTTCTCTAACACTAATAAGTTTATAATTTAACAAAGGGTATAAAATACTAAATTTTCTAAGATTACAATGTCACAAAAATATTAATTCGAGCATTCTTTCTACTTTATGTTTTTTTTCATTTCTTTTCTAATAAAACAAAAGAAATTTATTTACTTTTCAATTTATTTTTTAAATATAATACCTTTTCTAAAATTAATTCTTTTAATTTTTATTTTTTCCTATATTTTAAAAATTATTAGTGAACCCATTTTTATTAAACCAATAGTGCCAAAGAAAAAAAAAAAAACACTGGTTAAATGCATAAGGTCTTACCAACCATATTATATTTTAATTAATTAAATCGTAACATCTATATATTTACTTTTTATGATATAATTGAAAGACCCTGTTTTCCTATATTTTAAACCTCATTAGTGAACCATTTTTATAAAACTAATGGTGAACCAAAAAGAGACTGGTTAAATGCTTGAAATCTTAACAATCATATTATATTTTAATTAGTTAAGCGGTAAACGATATATATTAATTTTTTATAATATAATGGAACGACCCTCATTGATTTTAGAAGAAAATAATCAATAACCAGTAACCAATATTTGTAATGAATTTCAGTATATTTGTTGTGCACATTAGTGCTTCGAAAAAAATCTGACCTTTTTTTTCAAATGGTTGTGATATGATGCTTATAGCTGTAATTATTTTTTCAATGTGTATTCATAGAAGGCGTAAACGTTGTTGTGAATTTAATGATGCAGGATTACTGAGATGTAGCAACAGTTGCAGGCTTCGGTGGATGAACTATTTGCGATCAGATTTATAGAGAGAAAAAATTTCAATGCAAGGGATAATATGATACTACGCCTCGATTATATCCTGGGAAACAAGTAATTTAAACAAACATATTCAATCATATTAGATTTCTATTTTTTGCAAAATTTTATTAGTGTCTTTTATGTTACTTCAAAATAATCTTAGTAATGTTGGTTAAGAGGCAGATGTGAAAAAAAACAGAAACAGAGCTACTGCTCTATTAAAATTTTATATTGAATAAACAAAAACAGAGCATTTCATATGCTAAGTCTAGCACACTGAAAAATAAAACATGTATATTTCAGTTTAAACAGAGCTTCAGCGCTTTCATACAAAAAATTAAGAAAAAACAAGACAGCTTCTTTTATATATAAAAACAGAGCAAACTTTTCTTTTTTACTCTCTGCACACACACTAATTCAAGCAACACACAGTCTTCCTTATTTTTTCTATGGTTAAAGGAAGACCACACTCCTAATAACTTCTCTCCAGAAGAAATTAATTAGACAGAAAGGTGAAGGGACTGCAAAAGTATGCGCAGAAATACATAATAATGAAGATACGATAGCAACGCATGGGAGATTGAATAGAGGCATGGAGTTAGACAGATCAGTCCTTTAGAAGGACTTCAACATTTATGAGAAATCAGTGTTTTGTTTGATGCATTCATTGAGGGTAGTTGGGATTACATTCCAACACTCCCCCTTAATCACAACTACTACCATCTAGAACTCCCAAATGATCTCTCAAATATTCAAAGCTTTCTTTTCCCAATGGCTTCGTAAAAATATCTGCATACTGATCTTGAGACCTACAAAAAACCAAAAAGATATCTCCATTGTTAATCAACTCTCTAATGAAATGATATATTGTGTCTATATGTTTGCTTTTCTTGTGAAAAACTAGATTCTTTGACAATGCTATCGCTGAGTTGTTGTCACAATAGATCTTTGTTGCTTCTTGCTGTTCTTGCCTAAGATATTTCAACATTCTTCTCATCCAAACTGCTTGACATGATAAAACCTAATGCTGCTACATACTCTGCTTCAGCTGATGAGAGCGTAACTATTGGTTGTTTTTTTGAAGCCCATGAAACTACACCTGTTCCAATATAAAAAATATAACTGGAAGTGCTCTTCCTATCATCAATGCTTCTTGCACAATCACTATTTTTATATCCAATCAGCTTGAACTCATTTGACTTTGCATACTAAATGCCATAGTTCCTTGTTCCACTCACATATCTGAGAATTTTCTTTCCTGCTTGCCAATGAAAGTCCTTTGGTGACTCCATGAACCTTCAAATGAGACTAACTGCATACATTATGTCAGGGCTCATGGCTGTTAAATAAATGAGGCTACCAACAAGTCTTTTATACAAATTTGGATTAATGTTGCCTCCTTTATCATGCTTGCTTAATTTCAGTCATGTGGCAATTGGTGTTAGAGCTGATTTGCAATTTGTCATGTTAAACGTTTTCAATATGCCATTTGCATACTTAGATTGGGAGATGAACATGCTATTACCATTTTGATTTATATCAATGACAAGAAAATACTTCATGACGCCTAAATCAGTCATTTCAAACTCCTTTTTCATAGCTCCTTTGAACAAATCAATTGCCAAATCACCTGTGAATATCAAATCATCAACATACAAGCAAACAATTATGATCTCACCTTGCTCATTCATCTTGGTATACAATGAAGGCTCACTGTTGCACCTATTGAAGCCATTTTGCAAAAGATAGGAGTCAATTCTACTATACCAAGCTCTTGGGGCTTGCTTGAGTCCACAGAGTGCCTTTTTAAGTTTGTAAACTTTGTTTTCTCGACCGAAAATCTCATACCCAAGTGGCTGCTCCACATAAACTTCTTCTTTAAGGTAACCATTCAACAATGTTGATTTTACATCCATTTGGTAAACTGGCCACTTGTTTTGAGCTGTTATTGTAAGTATAGTTCTCACAGTGTCTAATTGAGCTACTAGAGCAAATGTCTCATTGTAATCAACCCCAGGCTGTTGTGAATATCCTTTTGCCACTAATCTCACTTTATGCTTTTACACATCACCATTTGCATTTAATTTCGTCTTGTAAACCGACTTAACTCCTATAACATCCTTGCCTTTTGGAAGGCTCACTAACTCCCATGTTTGATTCTTTTCTATTACATGAATTTCATCATCCATTGCATTTACCAATTTTTCATCCTTAATTGCATCTTCATAATGAATAGGACCTTCTACTTGTGCATAAAATGCAAAGAGAGAAATTAGACCAACATTGTTCTCACCTTCATTTTGATCATAAATGTCTCTTACACTTCTTATTTTTTGTCTCCTCAAGCTTGCCAATGTAGGATTTGACATATCACTTGAACTTGGACTTGATGGTCCTACACCTTGATTGCCACTTGTAGATGGTGTTTGTTGTACATTTGAAGGAGTGGATGCTTGAATGCATGGGGCTATCCTTATACTTGATGATGGTGTCATTTGGTGACAACTTTGTCGACCCTGAATGGGTGTGGAAGGAGTCACATTTGATGGAGTACCTGCCAGTGTAAAATCCTCTCTATCTTCCTGAGATAAGTTGGCTGAAATATTGATTGTCTTCTCCAAACTTCCATCCCATGCTTCATCTTCTATGAATTGTACATCTCTACTGATTATAACTTTCTTGGTTATTGGATTGTATAGTTTTTATGTCTCGGATTCATCAATATAACCAAAAAATATACACTTTTCTTCCTTGTTGTCCAATTTTCTTCTCAACTCATCTGACACATGTGCATATGCCACACATCCAAATACTCTCATGTGAGCAACATTATGTTTTCTTCCTGTCCATGCCTCTTCAGAAATCATATTCTTCACACTCTTGGTTGGACATCTACTCATAATGTATGTTGCACAAGCTATAGCTTTAGCCCAATATTCATTTGACAAATGCCTTGCTTTCAACATGCTTCTTTCCATTTCCATGATTGTTCTATTTTTTCTTTTAGCTACCCCATTTTGTTGAGGTGTGTACCTGGTTGCGAATTTCATGGGAATTCCATGGTCTTTACAAAAATTTAAAAATTTATTTGAGATGTATTCACCACCTCTATCTATTCTTAATGCTTTGATGTAGTACCCACTTTGCTTCTCAACAAGTGCCTTGAATTGACAATAGAAATCAAACACTTCATTCTCTTGCCTTAGAAAGTAGACCCATGTTTTCCTTGAATAGTCATCAATGAATGTAAAAAAGTAGAATCTTCCACCAATTGATGGTATTTACATTGGCCAACATAAATTTGAATGAACAATTTCTAAGGGTGCCTTTGCTCTAATTGACTTGCCAGTTGGAAATGTCTCTCTATGTTGCTTTCCCAAGATACATCCTTCACATACTTTTTCTGGTTTCTCTATTAATGGAAAACCGTTTACCATACTCTTCCTATGCTGCAAATTTAGACCTCCAAAGTTGAGATGCCCAAATCTTAGATGCCATAACCAATTTTCATCTTTCATTTTTGCTTGAAAGATGGTTTGTGTAACTGCTCCAACCTTTTCTTTATCTTCTTGTGGGTTCATTGTGGGCTGTGCTTGAGCATATTCCACATTCAAATTTGGCTTAATCTTTAGGGGAAACATTCTATTGTTTGTCATTTTCACTTTAGCAATAAGTTGATTACTTGGAAATTTATCTAGAATAGTGCATTCTTTGTTTTTGAAGAAGACTCTATACCCCTTTTAAATGAGTTGCCCAATAATCATTAGATTGTGTTTTAGACCAGGCACAAAATATACATCTGAAATATACTTCTTCTCCCCCTGTTTAGTTAGAATGTTGATATTTCCTTTGCCCATAACTGAAACTTTGTTGTCAATACCCAATATGACATCTAATTTTCCACTTTCATCTAAACTTGAGAAGATTTCTAAGTTCCCTATCATATGATTGTTGCAACCTGAGTCTAAAACCCATACATCTTTTTGATTTTCTTGTGCTACATTGCATGCTATGAACATATTGCTCTAATTTTTGTTTTCTCTTGTAAATTTTGCATTTTGTCTACTAAAATTAGATTGTTTTTTCCTACATTCATTTGAATAATGCCCATATTTCTTATGATAATGACATTAGATTTGAAATTTGTCATACCTTTGACCATGTGGTTGATTTTGAGATGGGTTTGGGCTTGATTTTTGGCTACTGCATCTTCCAATTGAGATTGATGGGCTACTTCTTCCACCTCTATAAGAATTCTTTTTTCTACCTCTAAAATTTGATCTTCCTCTACCTCTACCATGGTTGATTGAAGCTTGTGTCTTGAACGCATGCTCTAATGATGAATTTAATAGCCTACTTAGTCTATGCTCGTGTGAGATGAGAGATGCATGGAACTCATCAACTGAGAACTATGAGAGGTTCTTTGTTTCCTCTATGGTCACAACTATGGATTCAAACTTTGTGGGTAAACTCTTTAAAATCTTTTCAACAATCCTAGTATCTTCAATTGTCTCACCATGAGATCTAATTTGATTAATGAAACCCATCACTTTTGTGAATAAAGTGTCTATTGAATCTGAATCCTTCATGAAGATTGTTTGAAAATCCCTTGTCAACATTTGTAACTTAGCTGTCTTAACCTTTGCCATGCCTTGATATGTTGTTTGAAATATATCCCATGCATGCTTGGAATTTGTTGCTACTGTAATCCTTGGAAAAATGCTCTCATGCACTACTTCAAATATGTGAAAGAGAGCTTAGAAGTCCTTCTTTGTATTATCCATCAATAGATCTTTCTCTACTTGAGATAGAGCATTGTATGTTGTTGCATCTGGGGGTTCTGGAAAGCCATTCTCTACAAGATCCCATATGTCTTGAGAACAAAAGCATGCCTTCATTGTTATGGACCAATAACCATAATTTTTCCCATTGAACTGTGGGATTTGAGGATTTTTTAAACTTGTGCTTGTGCTTGCCATTGTTGACTATATATACCTTTGCCTTGAAAATCCTTTGTTGGATCTCTTTGTTGATGAAGCCCTTTGCACTAATAACCTTCAGCTTTGCTAAAAATTTCATTTCAAGAGCAACCTTTGGCTTTGATACCACTTGTTGGTTAAGAGGCAGAGGTAAAAAAATAGAAACATAGAGCTACTGCTCTATTAAAATTTTATATTGAATAGACAAAAATAGAGCATTTCATATGCTAAGTCTAGTACACTAAAAAATAAAACATGTATATTTCTATTTAAATAGATCTTCAGCTCTTCCATACACAAAATTAAGAAAAAAATAGGGTAGCTTCTTTTATATATATAAATAGAGCAAACTTTTCTTTTAATTCTCTGCACAAACAACACACAATCTTCCTTAGTTTTTCTACGGTGAACGGAAGACCATACTCCTAATAACTTCTCTGCAGAAGAAATTAATTAGATAGAAAGGTGAAGGGACTGCAAAAGTATGGGCATAAATACATAATAATGAAGATAGGATAACAACGTATGGGAGAGTTGAATACAGGCATGGAGATAGACAGATCAGTCCTTTAGAAGGACTTCAACATTTATGAGAAAATAGTGTTTTGATCAATACATTCTTTGAGGGTAGTTGGGATTACATTCCAACAAGTAAGTGGTCCATATGAAAGACCTTTTTATTCACATACTAATGGTGTGGAAAACATTTTGGTCTGGATATTTCTTTTTTTAGGTGATCTAAAATAGCTAAATAATTGCCAGGAAGGACATAAACTAATATAAAATGTCATTGGAACAATCATCTAAAGAGAGAACCACTGGATAGGGTGAAAGAAAACATGACAAAGATCCTTTCTGCTCCTCCATTATCTTCAAATATTGGTTCTCTTGAGACGGAAGCAAGAATCGGCACAAAGTGTGTGAACCTTGTTACAAAGGAAAACATTAACCACAACTTTATTGGGGAAATATTAACAACCAGTTCTCTGGTATCAATTTCTTTTACACAATAGTAGTAGCTACAGGCATATAATTCACAAACCGTAGACAAGCAATCTATCCGAGAAGATCAACTGAGCCTATTTTCAATAAACATTCTCTCTGAAGTGGCTAATTAGTTTCTTTAGATAGAATTCAAATTCAGGTAATTACAATGGTCCTCTTGAAGCAGTACCACATAATTCTTTTTCTCCTATGTTACATAGCAACTGCTGTCAAGCGTCACTTCCACCAGAGGTCTCTGTGGATTTTATGAAATTTTCAAATATCTCGAAGGAAATACTGTTAAAGCAAGCCCAAAAACAATTTAAAACATCATAACAGCTGTTAGAAACAGGGCAAAATAGAGCATAAATAGATCTAAAAAAATAATAATATATTATTGAAACTTGCTTATAGTCATCCAATACTTCAATCCAGTCCAAAGCTTTCATATGCTTTTCTAATACACTTGTTTGCTTGTGCCTAGCACATATTTATAGTTGCAATACAAAATATGGAAACTCCTAATTTCTAGAATGTCCACATCTTTGGAATGTTCTACTTTCAATCTAGATTGTTCTATGGAGGATTCTAGAAAGTCTCATCTTCTTGGCATCTTATAGACAATTCTTAACATTCTAACATCCCCCCTTAAGACTAGCTAGAAGAATACAAAGAAAACACAAAAGAGAGGCGAACATTATATAACTATCCCCCCTTAATGTTCACCTCAATCATGCCTAGCATATCGTGTAATTTCAGAAATTTGGCCTCAAGCATACTTTTAGTAAATATATCTATTGCTTGGTCTTCACATGGACAAAATTGGAGATTAACAAAATTTTCTTGAACAAGATCCCGAATATAGTGAACATCAATCTCAGTGTGCTTTGTTTTAGCATGAAAAACAGGATTGTTTTCAACTTGTATGGCACTTTGATTATCACAATACAAAGAAGTAGCTAAATCTTGTGCAAAACCAAGCTCAAATAAAAGATTTTGAATCCAAATTGCTTCCTTTCCTGCTTCTTTTGCTGCTCTATATTTTGCTTCACAAGAAGACAATGATGGAGTTGTTTGCTTTTTTCTATTGCATGTAATAAGGCTTGATCCAAGCTGAAAAACATAGCCTCCAGTAGATTTTTGGTCATCTATATCACCACCCCAGTCTGAATTTGTAAAGCCAATCAAAGAAACTGAAGACTTGTAACTATAATGTATGCCATAGTAAATGGTTCCACAAATGTATCATAAAATCCTTTTGGCAGCCAACCAATGACTTTCTTTTAGTTCTTGCATAAATCTAGATACCATATTGACTGCAAGACAAATTTCTGGTCTAGAATGGGTTAGATAAACCAAGCTACCAACAAGCTATCTATATAAAGTAACATCTACTTTCTTGGAGGTACATTCCTTAGTAAGCTTAATTCCAGATTGGAAAGGAGTAGGGGTTGGCTTGCATTCAAGCATTTTAAATTTTTCCTTAAAGATCCAAAGCATATTTTGTTTGAGAGATGAACAACCCATCATGTAGCCTACTAATTTGCAAGCCAAGAAAATAATTTAGTTCACCCAAATCACTCATATGAAATGCCATTTTAAGATCTGATATCAAATCATTAATTAGCCCAATATTTGATCCAGCTATGAGTAAATCATCTACATAAACTGCAACAAGAATAATGTCATTTTGCACTCTCTTCACATAAAGATTTGGATCTGATTTACATTTATTAAACCCATAAAGCTGAAAATACCTGTCAATCTTCTCATTCCAAGCTCTTGGTGCTTGTTTAAGTCTATAAAG
>JARHVA010009122.1:165000-267500 GCA_037957365.1 Torreya grandis
GGCAATTTGATTGGAAAGTAATTCCTGATGGAGCAAAGAACATATACATTTTATGGAAAGGTGGTACAAAGGTAGTTAATTGCTACTTTTTATTCATGCTATTTGAATATTCATTAAGACTAAAAAAGAACACTTACAAAATTTGAGAATGGTACTGGATTTGTTAAGAAAAGAAAAATTGTATGCAAGTTTGAAGAAGTGCACATTTATGTAAAATAATTTCATATTTATAGGATTTGTAGTTTTAGTAAATGGTATGAGAATGGTTGAAAAAAAGATAAAAAACAATTTTCGAGTGGTTTATTTCAAAAATCATTATAGAGGTAGATGCTTCCATGGTTTAACATTTTTTTACAAAAAAATTATGAAAAATTTAGTCATACTGTAGCAACCAAAATAAATTGCATGAGAGCGAAGGAATTTGTATGGGCTACAACAGCCACAAGAAAATTGGAATTTTTGAAGAAGATAAAAAGAAGACCAATTTTTAAATTATCAAATTTTAACAAAGCATTTTAATTTTATTTTGATTCTTCATTTGTGGGATTATTGCTATGTTGAGTCAAGAAGGAAAGGCGGTAGCATATTTTTTTTAAAAATTGAACGAGATAAAAAAAATTAGACAAATGATGTTGAATTTTATACAATTGTACAAGCATTAAGACATTGGAGTCATTAATTAGTGTCTAAGGACTTTATCCTAATTACAAATCATGAGGATTTGAAGTATGTGAATACACAAAAGAAATTAAATATTAGGCATGAAAAGTCAGTATATTTCTCATAGGGGTATACTTTGGTATTGAAACATAAATCAAGAAAATAGAATTAGGTAGCTGATGCATTGAGTAGGAGAGTGGAATTATTAACTACTATGTTGAGTGAAATAGTTTGGATTTGAAGCTACCACACAATTATATGATATTGATCCATATTTTAGAAAGGTAGTCGAGTAGTGTAGGAATCCATTAATAGATGAGACATACACTATTCATGGTGAGTATTTTATACAAGAAGGTTATCTCTTCAAAGGGAAACAATTATGCATTTCAATTGGGTCTCTACAAGATAGTATGATAATATAATTACATTGTGGAGGTTTGGCTGGATATTTTGGTAAGATGAAGATAATAGATTTGGTGGACGAAAACTAATTTTTCCAAAGATGAACCGAGATGTGACAAAGAATGTTTTTAGGTGTAGGATATGTTAGGTGGCTAAAGTATATACATAAAATCCTGGATTGTACATGCCATTACCAATTCTAAGAGGACCATGAACATATTTGAGTATAGATTTTGACTTTGAATTACTAGACACACATAAAGGTAATGATTCAATATTTGTTTTTATAGATAGAATTTATAAAGCAGTTTATTTTATTGCATGTAATAAAATAAATGATGCCACTAGATTTGCATAATTATTGTTAAGGATATTCTAAGATTGAATTATGTTCCAAAAACTATTACTCTAGATAGGGACATAAACTTTGTAAGTCATTTTTGGAGGACTTTTCAGAAGAATATGGGTGCTAAGATATAATTTAGTGGTGCACATCACCCAAAAATATATGGATAAACAAAATTTTTGAATAGTAGTTTGAGAAATAATTAAGATGTATAGTAGGAGACAAACCTAGGTAATGAGACTTAGATTTACCATGATATGAGATTGCATATAATAATTCAGTGAATAGATCAATAGAAATATTAATATTTCAAATTGTTTATAGGATAAATCCTATGATTAATTTAGTTTGTATACAATTACTAATTACGTATAGAATTATTGATGATACAAAATCATTTGTAGAACATATGCAACAGATACAACAAGGAGTAAGAATAAAGTTACAATAAAGTACTGAGAAATATAAAGCATCAGTGAATATCAGAAAAGGACCAAAGGTATTTGAAGAAAGAGTTTGTAATGGTTTACATTAGGGAAAAAATATTTCCAAAAAGTAAATACAATAAATTGAAGTAAGAGAGAATTGTTCTATGTAGAATTGTGAAGAAAATGAATGACAATGCTTATGAGGTGAGTTTACCTTAGAATTTTGATATCTCTCTAGTATTTAATGTTTTATATTTTTATGAATTCCATGGATAATATGGTTAAAAATATGAATATAAAGAAGAAAATTGGTAGCATCTAATTTCAAAGAAGAAGGAAAAGATAGTGTATGTTTTGGATATGAAAATAGTGACCACAAGACAAGAGAGTTATAACATGTATTCGGTCTAATTGGAAGGATTGTAACAAGAAGACAACACTTGGATTAGAGAATGGAACATAAAGAGAATTGATAGATAAAAATCACAGTAGGTCAATCATGAAAAGTCACAAGATCTAAGTTATTTTCAATCAGAGGAGCGTGATGCATAAAAAAAATATGCCAACATTTGAAGGTCATAATTTTTTTTATCTATATCTTTGTTTGAGCTCTTCCAGATGCCAAAATGATCATCTAAAAAATTGTTGATTCCTTAAGCGGTACTTTATTTTTAGATACATTTTAAACAAAAAATTGGAGGTTGAATGAGACCATCTAAAGGTCCTAAATTATAGTTTAATGATTTTTAAAGAAATTTTTATTTTTTAAAAATTACATATTTTTATGATCAGATTTGGAAATTAGTTTAAATTCATCTTATATGTTAATTTTATTGTTTATATTATTTTGGATTATTTTTAGACCTTCATGTGCTTTCATGCAAAACTTTCTCAAAATAACAACTGCTAAAAATAAAAGCATTTTTTTTTAATTTTATTTTATTTTTAAATTCTTGCATGTCCATTCTAATTTTGAGTTGAGAGTTATTTATGGATGGTTTTTAATTATTTAAATACAATTAATATGAGTCAATTTTGGTTTATTTTTTCAAATCTTTGCCTATTGTAATTTTTTGTCTTGATAGTAATTTTGGTTCGTTAAGTGCAATTGCTGATTTGTTGCCACAAAATACTCATGTAGAATTTACCTACTTATAAAATATTTATGAAGACACTTTCCATTTCTAAACTACTTAAAATGCATATGATGTTTTTGCCACATACTCTATTTTCTTTAATGAAATTGTCACTATAAGCTACTTCTTTTATGATCATGAAACGCCCCATATACCAAAATAAAAAATATATCCATAACTATTCTTCCTATCATCTATGCTAATTATAAAATCACCATTAGTAGATTTTAACAAATCAAAATCATTATTTTTATAACATAATATTTTAGATATCATGTTATTGTTGTAACATATCTCAGTATTCAGTTTCTAAATTACAAACATGAGTTTTTTGGTGACTCCATCGATCTTGAAATGAAGATAATTGCATACATAATATATGGCCTTATAGTTTTGAATTACTTAAAACTTACAATAATTTTTCTCAACATAGTTGGATGAACATTGGGCCTTTTGTTTTCTTTGTTGAGTTTTGTACCTATTACAATTTGACATGGTGCATGGTTACAATTCATCATCTTAAATCTTTTTGACACATCCTTGACATACTCAGATTGATAAATAAATATACCACTGTGTGAATTATCAAATTCAATACCCATAAAATATTTCATAAATCACAAATCTATAATTTTAAATTATTTCTTTATTATTGATTTGAATATGTCCATAGAAAAATTTCTAGTAAAGACTAAGTCATCCAAACATAAACATACAATCAAGATATGAATTTTATAGCTTATATTTGTGTACAATGTAGGATCAAAATTTATTCAATTGAATCCATTACTTGTCACATATGATTCAATCTGACTATACCATGCTCTTGCTACCTATTTCTACCTATAAAGAGTTTTCTTCAATATGTATATCTTATCTTCATATCCATGCACTTTATAACCCGGTGGTTGTTCTACATATAATTTTTATATGAAACTACTTAGAAACATTGATTTGACATCCATTTGGTGAACATTCCAAGTTCTTTATACTTCTATGGCTAAAACCATTTTAATTATACAAAATCTTACAAGTAGTAAAAAATGTTTCATTATAATCAATTTCATGTTATTGATAAAAACCTTTTACTACTAACCTTACTTTATCCTTGTTAACTTCTCCTTATGCATTGAATTTGTTCTTATAGACCCGTTTGATGTCTTTAGCTTTAGGTAAATCTACTAGTTCACATGTTTGATTTATTTCAATAGAATCTATCTCTTCATAGATAGCCTTTATCAAATGTTGTTCCTTAGTTTTTTCTTCAAAATATACAGAATCATGAGAGAATTAAACAAAATTTTAATGTAAATCTAAATTTTTTTCTTCTTGATCATAAATTTCTTTCAAGCATCTTATTTTGTTACCTCTCTATCTTTATCTTAATGAGGAAAGTGTATGATTTAATTAATTACATCATTATCAATTGGGACTTACATTAACTAGTGAATCACCTAGAAAAAAATTCCTTAGTGTTCTTAGATCTACTAAATTATCTTGTTGTATATTTATTGTTGTACCTGTTGCTTATCAACATTATTAACCACCTTACACACCTTTTTCCATTGATTCTTTTTTTCTTGAGGTATTGCTACTTGAACTATTATTGTTATTTCAATACTTCCATCCCAAGATTATTCTTATTTGAATTCAACATCTCTACTAATAAATATCCTCTTTGTAATGGAATTGTATAACTTGTATGGTTTTGATATTTTTCTATAACCAATAAAGATACATTGTTTACTTCTATCATCTATCATTATTATTATTTATTCTAGCACGTGTATATGCCACACATAAAAAATTTCTTAAGTGAGATACATTATGATTTCTACCACTACATCCTTCCAATGTAGTTTCGTCTTTAACACTCTTTTAGGAAATTTGTTTAGAATATAAACTAGACATGCAACTACTTCTACAAAGTATTCATTAGATAAGTACTTGGCCTTCAAAATGATCTTAGCCATATCCGTGATTGTTCTATTCTTCCTCTCTACAATGCCATTCTGATGTGGTGTGTGTCTTGTATAAAATTATTTCTTAATTCCATGATTCCTAAAAAAAGATTTATACTCATTTAAAGTGTACTCATCACCTCTATTTGACCTGAGTACCATGATATATAGGCCACTTTATTTTTTAACCATTAATTTGAACTCTTTGAATATTCTTAAGACTTCAGAATTCTACTTGATAAAATATATCTAATTTTTCCTTCTAAAATCATCAATGAATGTTAAAAAATATAAACTTCTTAGTAATGTTGAAGTCTTTTTAGGTTCACATATTTCAGTGTGAATAAGTACTAATGGTGGGTTTTCCATATGAGACACCCCTTTTTGAAAACCTTCCCTATATTTCTTTTTTCCAAAATACAACTCTCACATGAACTTGATGGTTGCTCAATTGGTGGTAATAATCTCACCATCTACTTCTTCTATAATAAACTTAAACCTCCAAAATGAAGATCTCGATACTTAGATGTCATAACTATATGATATATAAATGGGTTTCCTTGTAATTTTCCTTGCACTACTCTTGAATTGAATTTTCACTATTGATTTGAAGTGAGAATATTTGCTTCCTAGTCAACTCAATATTTAAAATCAACTTGTCACTTACAAATTTCTCTATTATAGTACATACATTATCTTTGAATGATACTCTGTAACCTTTCAACATAAGTTACCCAATAATAATGAGATTATGCTTCAAACTTGGCACAAAATAAACATCCAAAATAGTTTTCTTTCATCATTTTTTGTGAAAATATCAATCACACATTTACCCATCACTGATACTTTGTTATCATTTCCTAACTTGACTTATTACTTCATAAAACTATCTAAAATTTCAACCAAATCACTATTTATTGTTTTATGATTAATGCATCCACTATCTAAGAACCAAATATCAGTGGAACTCTCTAAAGTAATAGACATTTAATGAATAATGAATTTGAATTGCTTTCAGATACATATACAATATTAAAATTTTGATTACCCTTGTTTGCTTGTTTTTTCCAACTCTTATGCACATAATGCCCAGACTTCTTAAAATAACTAAAATGAACATTGGTATTATCATACGTCTAAAATTGTTGATGATATTGGATGTGTCCTCTAAAAGTATAAGTATTTAAATTTTGAGTTATTCTTTCACATTTATAGGGACTATTCCTTCCACCTCTTTGATTATTATTTTTTCTGGTACCTCTAAGGCTTAACCTTCCTCTTCCTTTAACACTATTGAATGGATCGCTTAATTTAAAATAATTATCTAAAGAGGAAGTAATGTTTCTATTCATTTTCATTCATGAGATAATAGAGACCCCATCAACTCATGTACATATATCTTTCTTAGATATTTAGATTCTTCAATAGTAATAATAATATAATAAAAATTATTAGATATACTCATGATAGTATTTTTTACAACATTATGATTAGGTATTTATTCTCTATGTGATTTTATTTGATTAACAACATTCATGACTTGTTAAAAATATGGTGTATAGACTCTAAATCTTTCATCTACACATTCTAAAAAATTCTACTAAGAGAATACAATATAGCCCCTTTTACATTGGTGGTTCTATGATTAGTTATTTCCAAAGTATCCCATGTCCTATTAAAGGTAGTTACTATTTCAACTCTAGGGAAAATATATATTTTACATTATTCTTTTTTTTTTTCTATAAGATGGTCTTTCTTTACCTATGCCAAAGCCTAATATGCTACAAGATATATAGGCTCTATGAATCAATTATTCACTAGATTCTATATATATTTTGAATGAAACAAACTTTTCTTTTTGATTGACCAAAAAATATAAGTTTTACCTTAAAAATTTGGAATTAATACTAAGTAATGATGTTTAATTTCGTGATTTATTACAACAAATCAATTGTATATTTCTTGTTATTGATTTTATCAATGAGAATAACTTGATGGATTCATGTGCCTTTCTATCTTTTGGCTTTAGTAGTGAAAGAATTATTGAATTGATCCCTTTTTATATAAATTTCCACAATGTTTTTTATGTCTTATCTACTATCTTATACTAGATGGATTAATCTCAAGGGATGTTACTTTTTTAATGCTATCCTTCTCTTCCACGATCTATCTAATATTCTACTTCTTCAAAACAATCTTTTTTTTTTCTTTATAGTGCTTTTTGCTTGCACTTTGTCTCCTCTATATGCTTATGATGCATTTATTTTCAATATTTATTCTTGGGTTTGGATTGATATTCTCCTCTCCCCTGAACTTATAGCTTTCATACCACAACGAAGCAATGTGACTTTATTCATCTTTTTATTAAGATATTATAAATCATTTCACATATATAGAGGACTATGAAGAAATATAGAAGAATTGAAACAACTTTAAAATAAATTATAAATAAGATCAAAAACATAAAATAAAAAACAAATATTTAAAACAAAAAATTATTATTCTATGCAACTCTTTAAAAAAATGGTTTAAAGAAATCATAGTAACATGAAATTAAAAATTCCAACAGTTCTAATATGTAACACTCAAACATTGTTTAGATAGTTATTCTGAGATTACATGTTGGTTGTGTTGTGCCAAAATATGTTTCATTACCTCTAATGAGAATAGAAACATAAACAATGTTTTAATAACAATAGATCTCACTCTTACAATCATCCATAAGACATCAAATAGAAAGAAAATCACAAAGGACCATAATTTCAGAGTTTTGTTAGTATTTATTAGAATTGAAGTGTGTTTGAGATTTAATAGTTGCATATTAATTTTTTTGATTTTCTATATGGTTTAAGAGACATAAATTATAAACACAACCTTATATGTGCTAACATTTTTAGATTTATTATTTTATCTGATACATATTTATTTCAAAAATGCAAACTAGATCTTGATTTAAAATATCAATATTGTTCTTGCACCTTAACCCATTACAATTGTATGGTTTGTTACAAGGTTAAATGTTTAAGGTCTTGTTTTAATATATCTTGGCTTTCTCATTTTAATCAAATATAGGGTTGAGATGCTTCACCCATTTTTATATACAAATACATAAAATATAATTGACTTTAAACAAACCAAATGAATGATAGATTTCAATGCAAAAGTAAACAATCTTTATATCATGATTAATGCAAATATATTTCATAGTGATTCATTTCTCATTTTGCTTGTTATAAACAAAACATTAATTTTGTAGAGATTTTTTGGTCATCAACACATTTTTTGCATTCAAATAATAATTTAAATAAAATAGATCATTCAAAATATTTTTTTTAAAAAGTGAGTATTATGTTGGCTTTTCATAGAACACTTTATGAGAACCTAGAGAAAAAATAATAAATGCAATTGATGGAGTAGATATAATATGTGGGTAAAGATATTGAAATAGTTTGATGTGGTAGGGGAGATTAACCATCTATTGTGGTGTGATTTAACACCCTCCAACGCTCTCCCTTAATATTTACTACATATCAATAATGCTATTGATTTTTCAGATATGATCAAACATGTTCTTTGAATGTGGATTTGTAATGAAAATGGATGTTTAAAGATGTATGTTAGTTGTTTTTCAAACCTAAATAATTTAGGATATATATCACCATTATTCACCAATTTAAAAAATAAATTTATATCTAGTGTTAATATGCTTGTTGAATTTTTGGAAAAAATATTTTTTTGATAATTTTATAACAAATTTATTTCCTCAATATATTTTTATAGGATCTTCTTTAGTATGCAACAAATCTAAAAATACCCTTCTCCTCCAAGATGCCTGGTAAGTTGTTGATGTGGCTACAACCTATTCCACTCTAGGTGGTGAAAGTGTATAACTATGCAACTAATTAGATTGAGGTCATTTGATTGTTTATATATGATCCCAAAACTCTTTAATCTAGATATATATAATAGTATTCTTTTTCTAAATTTTGTATCTAATTATTTTGGTTTATCCATGAATTTGTAGATAAGGCTAACCCTATGCATAATTTAAGGTACTATGGTGGTTAGATACATGAGGTTTAACACTTATATATGAGATAAAGTCGCATCAAGACTTAAACTTTTACCCTCCTTGCTACGTTTTAAACCCAATAGAATAGGTGTTCAATTGGAAATAACATTTATCATATTAAATCAGTTCAACAAGTTATTAACATAATTTTATTAACATATGAGAATTATTTCCTTGGTTTGAATTAAATCTATGTGAATAAAATATATCATAAGCCCCAAACCAGTCATATTAAATTCATCCTTCATGGTTGTCACAAAAGAGTTCATTGAAAAATTACCAATAAATATCAAATCATCACGCAGAAACAAATTATCAAAATTTGTCCTTGATCATTGAATTTGACATAAAATATAGGTTTATTTCCACAATTACTAAACCCATTGTTGATAAAATCATAATCTATTCTATAATACCTAGCACTAGGATCTCATTTCAATATATATAAATCCTTTTTCAGATTTTAGACTTTGTGCTCTTCTCCCCAAACATCATAATCAAGGGGTTGGTTTTTATGAACTTTGACTTCTAAAATTTCATTAAAAAATGCTGATTTGACATCTATTTCATACACCTTCCAATTATTTTGAACAGTGATAGATAAAACCATTCTAACAATGTCTAGTTTTACTATTAGTGTAAATGTTTCATTATAATCTATTGTAGGTTGTTGTGTGATTCCTTTCACTACTAGTATTACTTTATGTTTTTCAATATTCCCATCTACATTAAACATTGTTTTATAAACCAATTTTTTCTCCAATTATATTCTTTCCTTTAGGAATCTCTACAAGATTTCATATTTGATTATTTTCAATTGATTGAATCTATTCATCCATAGCTACAATCCAATTTTCACCCCTAATTACATCCTCAAAGTAAATTTGGTAATCTTTTGTTAAAAATGCATAATCAAAACATAAATCCATGTTTTTAGTTTCTTATGACTGATTATAAATCTCCTTCAGGTTCTGTGTCTTCTTCAAAGTGTTTATTAATCGTGATCTCAATGATGTATGTGTTGGGTTAGAAGACTCACTATTGTTAATAATTTTTGGATTATATGTAGTTGGAGTGGTAGGTTCTTTATAAGGAATTATAGGAATGTTTGCATCTGTAGTAGGATTAACACTTTGAATTTAATTGTCCTCATTCTCATGTGGAACATTAGCTATAATTGTAGTTGTTTTGTATATGCTACCATTCAAATCTTCTTCTTCAAAAAATTATACATCATCACTTATTATTACCTCATTTGTCATTAGATTATATAGCTTATATGATTTATATTTTTCCCTATACAGAACATAGATGCAATTTTCACCTCTATCATCTAACTTATTTCTTATTTCATGGGATATCAAGGAGTATGCTACACATCCGAAGACTCTCAAGTTTGAGATATTATGGTTAATTTTACTCAATTTTTTTTTTCTTTATCTTATTTATCAATACTTTTGTTAGAAATATATTCAAAATGTATACTATGCATGCAACTACTTCAACCCAATATTCATTTGGTATATGTTTATCTTTTATCATTTTTCAAGTCATTTTCATAATTATCCTAGTTTTCCTTTTATTTAGATTATTTTTGTGAGGTATATAACTAGTTGTAAGCTATTTCTTAATACCATTGGGTTTGCTAAAAATTATAAAATCATTTGACATGTATATATCTCCTCGATCAATTCTCAACACTTTGATATAGAATCCACTTTACTTTTCAGCTTTGGCCTTGAAATCCATTAAAATAGAAAACACATCTAACTTATATTTTTATAAATAGACCTAGTTTTTTTGGTCAAAATCACCGATCAATGTCAATAAATATATATTTTCATTTACAGATGATGTTGACATCCCCCCACAGAGATATGAGGGAATTATCTCAAGTGGATGCCTTATTCTATAAGATTTTACAAATAGAAACTTTCTAGTATGTTATTGTCTTATTATGTAACTCTCATATGTTTTTTAAAGCTACTCTATTGGTAGTAATCTATTCACAATTATTTTCTTCTAAAACATCTACAATCCACTATAATTTAGATGCCCAAATCTCAAGATCCATAATAAAGATTAATTTTTGTATGAGACTTTAAAATTTGCCTCAACAATTGTTTATAATATTTGAGCTTATGGAACAAGTTCACCATTAATCTTAAGAGGAAACAAAATGTTTCTTATCGCATTAAATTTTGTAATTAGTGTATTAATAGGTTTCTTGTCCAAAATTACAAATTATCAATTCTTAAAGAATATCATATACCCTTTTTAATGTAGTTGACCAATGTGTATCATATTCTGTTTTAATCTAGGAACATAGTAAACATCAAGGACATGCTTATTCTCACTGTGTTTTATTTTTATGTTAATTTATCCTTTCCCCATGATTAGTAATCAGCGATCATCCCCATCTTCACTTTTAATTTTAATGAATCATTTATTGTTAAAAAAACCTCCTTACTTCTACTCATGTCATTGCCAAATTGGGTATCTAAGAACCGTACTTCCTTTCAACACTCTTATACAACATTAAATATTATGATCATTGTGTTTTTCTCACTTACGTTGTGATGGTTTTCATTTTTAAGAATTTGATTTTATTTATTCATATATTATTGCTTTTTTGTACATTTAAATGCAAAATGCCCAAATATTTTACAATAGTGGCATGTAATGTTGGATTTATCATACACTTATCCTTGAGGATGGTTATGAAAATGGTTGTTACCTCTTCCTTATATTGGTGTGAAACATGTATGCAGGCTTGATGTTCATCTTTTTATATCAAATTGATTAGATTCTCTTCTTCCTTTTCATGAAAAATTACCTCTATCTAAACTATAATTTGATCTCCTTCTTGCTATACTAATTGAAAGATAATTGTTAATATATTTTACAATTAAGGTGCTCCTAAATGATTCAACCTCTATTCATGTGATAATCATGAGTCCATTAATACATCAACTGATAAATGGGCTATATATTTAGTCTTCTAAATGACCATTACTAATAAATTAATTTTATCGACAAACTTATCAAAATCTTTTCTACATCCTTATGATCTTTAATACATTCATCATGAATCCATATTATATTTACAATCCACATTACATGTGTAAATAATCAATTTATATTATATTATTATTTCGTTCAGACATTTTCAAATTCCATTGTAAGTATTTTTGATTTCATAGTTTTAAATTTACTTTTACCTTGGTATATTGTTTTCCAAATATCCCATGCTTGCTTTGACCTAGTGGCCATTGCAACCCTTGTAAAACCTAGATCCTTCATTTTGTTATGGATGAATAATAGTGCCTTCGTATACTTTTTATTTTCATATGATAAATCTTTCTTAGCCTAAGAAAGAGCTTCGAATGACTTTTGATCTACCACCTATGGAAATCCATTTTCCACTAAATATCAAAACATAAATCCACATTTTTAGTTTCTGATTGATCACAAATATCCTTCAAGTTTTGTGACATCTTTGATGTGTTTATTAATCATAATCCTAATGATGTAAGTGTTTGGTTAGAAGACTCTCTAGTGTTATTAATTGTTGGATTATATGGAGTTGAAGTGGTAGGTTCTTATTAAGGAATTGTAGGAACATTTACATCTATAGTAGGATTAAAAGTTTGAATTTGATTGTCCTCATTCTCATGTGAAAGATTAGTTGTAATTACAGTTGTTTTTCATATGTTGCCATCCCAATCTTCTTCCTCAAAAAATTAAACGTCATCACTTATTATTACCTTATTTGTCATTGGATTATATAGCTTATATGATTTAAATTGTTCCCTATATAGAACATAGATGCAATTTTCACCTCTATCATCTAGCTTATTTCATAATTATTGGGATATGAAGGAGTATTATACACATCCAAAGACTCTCAAGTTTGATATGTTATGCTTATTTTTACTCCAAAATTTTTTCATTTTCTTATTTATGACTACTTTTTTTAGAAATCTAATCAAAATGTATACTATTCTTGCAACTGCTTAGACACAATATTCATTTGGTAGATGTTTATCTTTTATCATTCTTCAAGTCATTTTAATAATTATCCTAGTTTTCCTTTTATTTAAATTTTTTGGGTGAGGTATATATCTAGTTGTAAGCTATTTCATAATCCCATTGAGTTTGTAAAAAATTATCAAATCATTTGACATGTATATAGCTCATTGATCAATTCTCAACACTTTGATATAGAATCTAGTTTATTTTTCCACTTTGTCCTTGAACTCCTTTACAATAGAAAATACATCTAACTTATATTTTAATAAATAGACCTAATTTGTATGGTTAATATCACTGATGAATGTCAATAAATATAGATTTTCATTTACAGATGATGTTTGCATCCCCCCACAAAGATATGAAGGGCTTATCTCAAGTGGACGCCTTATTATATAAGATTTTACAAACAAAAATGTTATAGTATCTTAATTTATTTCTACGCAACTCTAATATGCTGTTTTAAGATACTCTATTGGTAGTAATCTATTCACAATTATTTTATCATGTAGCATCTACAATCCACTATAATTTAGATGCTCAAATCTCAAGTGCCATAATAAAGATTAATTATTGTATGAGACTTTAAAATTTACCTCAAAAATTATTTATAAGATTTGAGCTTATAAAATAAGTTCACCATTAATATTAAGAGCAAATACTATGTTTCTTATCTCCCTAACTTTTGTAATTAGTCTATTAATAGGTTTCATGTCCAAAAGTACAAATTATCATTTCTTAAAGAGTATCATATACCCTTTTTAAAGAAGTTGACCAATGCATATGATATTGTGTTTTAATTTGGGAACATAATATACATGTGTTTTATTTTTGTATTAATTTGTCTTTTCCCCATGACTAGTACTCAATGATCATCCCCAACTTCAATTCTAATTTGAATGAATCATCAATTGTTACAAAAACCTGTGTGCTTCCACTCATGTCATTAATTTATTGGCTATCTAAGAACTGTACTTCCTTTCAACACTCTTATACAAAATTACATATTATCATCATTATGTTTTGTTCACTTACATTGCGATGGTTTAAATTCGTAAAAAATTGATTTTGTTTATTCATATTTTATTGAATTTTTGTACATTTTGATGCAAAATGCCTAAATATTTTACAATAGTGGAATTTAGTGTTGGATTTATCATACAGTTATCATCCATGAAGGATATCAAAATGGTTGTTGCGTCTTCCTTTTATTGGTGTGAAACATGTATGTGGGCTTGATGTTCATCTTTTCCTATCAAATTGATTAGATTCTCTTCTTCCTTTCTCATGAAAAATGACATCTACCTCTACTATAGTTTGATCTCCTTCTTGTTATACTAATTAAAAGTTAGATTTTTAATGTATTTTCCAATTAAGATGCTCCTAAATGATTCAACCTTTATTCATGTGATAATCACGAGTCCATTAATTCATCAACTAATAATTGGGTTATATATTTAGTCTTCTAAATTTCCATTTCTACTAAATTATTTTTGTCAACAAAGTTATCAAATTCTTTTCTGCAAACTTATGATCTTTCATACCTTCATGAGGAATACATAATATATTTACAATGCATATTATATGTGTAAATAATTACTCTGCATTCTATTAATATTTCATTTAGATATTTTCAAATTCCCTTGTAAGTATTTTTGATTTAAAAGTTTTAAATTTACTTTTACCTTTGTATATTGTTTACCAAATATCTCATGCTTGCTTTCCCCTTGTGGCTAGTGCCACCCTTGTAAAACCTAGATCCTTCATTTTTTGATGGATGAATAATAGTGCCTTGGTATACTTCTTATTTTTGAAAAATAAATCCTTGTTAAATTAAGAAAGAGCTTGGAATGAATTTTGATCTACCACTTATGGAAATTCATTTTACACTAAATATCAAACATCTTGTTAGTGGGATAGAGGTTTAATATTAATGATCCAATAGTCATAATTTATCCATTTCAAAATTGGTATTTTGGGTTTACAAATGATTCTAATTACTCCTATCATGGTGTTTTATAAAAAAAACTCTTACCTTTTGCTCTTTGATATGAATGTTTCTCTCTTTCCACCCATTTTTAAAAAATATATTATGTTGCACCTCTATGTTTATTGAGGGCATATGTTCTCCAAAATATGACTCTTTTTGTTTTTTTTAGTGTTCCTCATGTTTGAATTGGTCTCAGACTCCTCTATTATTCTTCATTTAATTTGGAGTTAGACTTGACACTTGTTCACTAAAAACTTACAATAACTCTTACACACTTAACTTGAACATTGGAATAATTCTAAGGGGAGAATAGTCCCATTTTGTCTTATTAATAGGATATGATCTCTTATTTTTTATTTTAATAATGGTTTGAACTTCTATGTTAAATGACAAAAACCTTTATAAAATATTGATATCATTTATCTTAGCTTTTAGATGCTTCCTCTGCAAACTACTTTTTAGGGTCAATGAATTATTCTAATACTATATTCATAGGATTGAGATGCTTCACAAAATTTGCTATATCAAACACATAAAACATAATAGACTGAAAATAAACCAAAATAATAATAAATTTCAATGTAAAATTAAACAATTTTTATATTATGATTATTTTTAATACATTTCATAGTGCTTTGTTGCACGTTATATTCTTTAAACACATAACATTAATTTTGTAGAGCTTTATTTTCCATCAGCATAAGATTAGTTTGATGTCTTCAATTAATTATCTATAAAAATCAAATTATTCACAATATTTTCTTATAAAAAACTAGAGTATTATGCTAACTTCACCTAAAAGGCTCTGGAGGCAACTAAATAAAAAATAATAAATGCAGTTGATGGAGTAGATATAATACATAGGTAAATAGATTCAAATAATTTGATGTGGCAGAGCAGATTAATCATTTATTGAGGTTTAATGAAATGTCCTCCATCATAGAATTATTGAATTAAAATAATTATGATCAAGAACTCTTATATTAGTATCTCTATGTTTTTTTTTCAATTCATTTTTTATTCAATTTATTTAGTCTATCTAGCTTGCGCTTTCATGCAGATTTATTTTTGAGGAAGGTAGATTATGGGTTAAAATAAACCTCATAAACATTTGGAAGGATGAAATCTCTCATTTTTATGAATGAACATTTATAATAATGCTTTCTCTAAGATTTTGTAATAATGCTATTTCATAGAGAATTTGATTGTAATAGTTCACTTTAAACATTAATGTTTATCAAGATCATATAAAGGATATCATTGGATTTTTTATTTATACCTTGCCTAAAATGTATTATGGGATACGACTTTTTATGAATAAAAATGGTGGTTATGGGAACACATGTGTACATTATTTTAGGATAAGTTAGCAATAAGGGAAATTATTTGGCTTTATTGGGTAGAAAAAATCTAATTGATAAATAAATTTATTCAAGTAATACTTGTTTATATGAATGGATTATATAATGTTATTCAACTAATTTATACATATAATCACTTCTATTCATTCCTTTGAAATGTAACCCATGATACGAACAAAATGATGTGGATGAAATTTTAGGAACTAAAACCATTCTTAATTTTCGTGTTGCACACAACATCATGTCTATGGAATATGTTTCATGACATCTTATCTTTGATAGATAAAACTAACTCACATTAATAGGTCTTTATTAGTCCATATGATGATATATCTAATACCATTTCTGATTGAAAGCCTATAAATAAACATTGTCTAGCATGTCTAACTCCTACAAGTACTTCTTGCTTAATAGCTTATATTGGGAGGTACCTGATGGCCTATTAAAAAATTATGAATGACCTACATATATAGTAGTATTCACCTAGACAATTGTAAACCAACATTAATAAAATAGTTTTTTATTTTGTTAGAGTTAGCAGACCAAACTAAATGAAGATAATAGTGGTGGGTTGATTATGCACTTTTGGTGTATGTGGGATTAGTAGTAGAGTTGTGGGACATGTGAACATCAGTGTAAGTATTAATATTTCAATACTCCTTGTTTACCTTCACTTATGTTGGGAAACTATTGTTAAAGTCTATTTATAACCTTCTTCTCCTTGTATAGAGTCTCACAAGCTCTTCTTATGCTTGGTGATAATTGTAAAATTTTGTCTTTGGATACACATATTATTAATAGGCTCAAGTGATTACTTTGTATTTTTTATTTATCATAATGGTTATTCTATTTAATGAATGTTCTTCTCAATGGAGGATAAGCATAAGCAAAGAATGCTACATTATTTAAGATCTTGAAATTCTCTCTTTAGTTGGAATGTTCCCCCTTGCTCACTTCTATAACACTCTCCATGCTAACATTTATCCAACAATGATTTCAAATAAATCATTATTTATGTATCTCACCCAACCATGTGGGGAGTTGATTCAAACATAACTCTATAAGGAACAGTGAGCCATGATGGCTCTTCATACCATCTTATCATGTTCTCTTTTTGCTTCTTTTTTTCTCAAAACATAATTTCTTGGATCTTTTTAAAACCTTCATAGCCATTTCAATATGTGACCATTTAAAAATAAAATTGTCTTTAGCCTTCTGCTTGAAATGAGCTTAATACGGGAGAGGTCTTTCATTTTTAACTCTCCTCCTTGAATCTTAGCATGATGATTCCATAATGTATTGTTCCTTTGTCACATTTATTTAGATAGACATTCATACATTTTTATTTTATGACATGGGATTTGATCATGGCTTATCATTTTTTAAATAGATATACTAAACATTTCACCATTCACAACTTATGTTGTACATCAAAAATAACCTAACTCTTGATTGAGATATGAACTTACTTATATGCCCTTATACCCATGCTTGATAAATAATGGTCTTGAATATCAGAAACTTGACCTCAATAAGAATATTAGGATCCTTATCCATGTCACAACCACCCTCACTATTTTGAAATCATGCTCCACCAAAAAACTACCTCAAATTCTTTATTAATAGACACCCAATAGTACAAAGATCATTGATGTGAATAAAAAACATGCTCAAAATACATGATACACACTTTCAAAATCATAATTAGAAACTACTATCTTAGTTGGATACCCTTAATTATATAGTTTCTTTTCAATACAGATCACTTTGACACATTAATTACTTTCATTAAATAAAAAAATTTAAAATCCATAATAAGACTTTAAAACTCACTATAACCTATCAGGTTCAGACATTTGAAGGACTTTAACATTCTAAAATCCTTAGGTAGACATGATATTTTTGAAAATAAATCTAGTAACAACAATTTTAAAGGATTAAGACATATAAATCATAGTAAAAGGATCTCTAAGTTTAAATAATCATGCACATCCAACATCTCCAAAGATGTGGAAATTACATTTTGATACCCAAGGATTCATGGATATTTATCCTTCTATCTTACGTAGGTTATGATTATTAAAATTTGGAGAGTTAGACATATATCTTATTATTCATGGACTTGGTGGATTCTACATTTTTTTTCTTATAATAAATATTAAACATTATGAAGGAACTAATCTAAAAGTGTCTCTTATCTAGATGTCTTTCAATGGGTTCTCATTCTCCATTTAAATCAATTATATCTTCTATGATATTGACCTAATTGAGATCACACACCATCTCCTACATGTAATTGTTTTCTTAAGAACTTCAGTTGGAAGGAACGTGATGGCCCAGTAAACTCCTCAAATGACTTGTATGTATAACAGTCTTCACCTAGATAGTGTAAAATAAGTATTAATAAAATAATGGTTATTTTCAATTGAGTTGGTAGACTAAACTAAGTGGAGATAGTGGCGGTGGGTTGAATATGCACTTTTGATGTAAGTAGGATTGGTGGTGGAGTGATGGGATATGTCAATGTTAGTAAAAGTAATAATATTCTAAAATATGTTTTTCAAAATTTTCAAACTCATTTTCATGTATAGGGTCACAATAAGAATCTTTTATTATTTTAATAAATTCTTTTGAATTTCTACTTTGAAAAAGAGAACACCCATAACATTATATTGTGAAGAAGGTATATTTCTGAGTTTGATGATATGTTTCATTTTAACCCTCTAAAAATAAGCTGAAAGGATTCCATGTATGTAATTTCATTGGATAATACAAACATATAACTTTATACTCCCTTTTCTAGGAGAATTAAAATGGGATACTAGTATAACTTCTCATGGTATTCTCTATCTCTTTTTTGTCACATCTACCATCATCACTCCTTTCGGATACTAGAAGATTAGTTATCCAAAACCTTGGGTACAAAAACTAAAGGCTATTGGTAAATACATTTAAACATTAGGAGTATAATAATCCTGCATCAAGTCTGTAAGAAAAAATTAAAGGAACCCATTCTAGCATATGCTTGTTTCTCATTTGAGGTTCATGTGCCTTTTATTGACATTTAGTTTTCCCATGATTTGGAATCTTATAATGAAAATGACATGTCAAATGGGATGACCACTACTCATGAGATTACTTAGTCAAAAAAGGGAATAATAAGTTAGTTTTTCACCAAGTTTCATCTCCTTAGTTAGATGAAAATGTTTAGATCCTATAGAAAATCACTGAAGCCAATGATATTTTTTATTAATCTATAAAATAAAAACCATAATTTTAGGATATACTACAAAGGTATGATTTACAAAACCCTCAAAATGTTTGTATATGAAAAATAATTGCATAGAACCTTGATCTTATGCTTCTCCATTTTCTATTGTCTTAGTATATTTTGATTTGATTCTTCCATTTCATGGAAAGAATGTGCATTGTTGTGGGCTCTATGAAAGAAATTTTAAGTAATGGGGTGGATGTGGGGGACAATAAAATTATTAATATTGGTGTGGTGGCTCCATATTTAATCACGTGAAGTTTATGGAAGGAAATGAATAAAATTACATTTTTATATTTTATCATCTATGAGGAAAAAGTGTTGTGTTTGTAAAATGTAGATTCAATGTGTCATGAACTTATGGTTATCAACATCCTATTATCTTGGTATATTTATATTTGATTATTTTTATTTATGTTAAATTGGGGGATTTGTTTGAACTAGGGTCCATAAAACCTAGGAGAAGATCTAGAACAAAAGAAACAATAGGCCTAGAACAAAAGACTCAGTGAAGAAAATATAGAACAACTAAAAATAAGAAAGAAAAAAGGCCTAGAATGCCAATATTTTCAAATAAAATTTATTGTCCAAATAATAAAAACTTAAAGAAAAACAAACAAACTAGGAATCTCCCATGACATTTTATTTGTTATATATGAGATACATTCTAAAAGATTTCAAATCCTATTTACCTTTGAATTTATCTCTGAGGCTAATAGTTTTTCATTCCCTTTCCTCCTTAGGATTTGGAAATATGGGAATGGATATGTCCAAAAAAAATCTTGATTATGTGTTTGCACTAAGTCAAACACTCAATGCCTTTTTAATAGATAATAGGCTATTGAATTTAATCTAATCTCTGCATTTCCATTAATCCTTTCATATAACATATGAACCCACCTCTTTGATCCTTCCTTAAAAACATAGAGTTTCATTTTGATGTTAATGTTGGTATTCTTCTAGGTGTATCTCTAATTCTGATCCCTCATTCTCACTTTCACTATCCTCTAGAGATTAAACCATATTATGTTCAAATTTTACATTTTCCCACTAGGATAACCTCTTCTTGAATTTGAAACTTGGAAAATCTTTAACAATATTCCATATTTTGAAACATCTTTTGGACCCAAAAGGAATACCTTGAAATTCAGGTGATCAAATCCATTTATTCTTCCCCACCTATAATTCTAATTGAGAAGGTAAATCCTTGGAAAAATCTACATAAACCATGATATGGGAATATGTGGAATATCTCTTAACATTATTTACTTTGTCAGTGTACCAATAATTTCCTATTGTATTTATAATGGCTGAAAACACCATGTCATCCAAAAATTGGTAATGAAGATTTGGAAGCCTAACCCAAATTGGTTTCAAATTAAAAGTTTCAACCTAAACATTAAAATCTAGGTGCTAAGGTTTTATTAGCAGAGTGTGTTCATCACATTCCCAAACCATGCCATTAAAAAAACTTCTTTATCTTCTAAAAAATTTAAAATATGAATAAAACAACCTCAAGAATGAGGTCAAATCTAAATTTTACCTTCCATCCTTGATTTACATCTAGTTAAGATCCATTCATGCAATGTTGGAAAAGTCAATGATAACCCTTCAAACATATAAATTAGAGGCTATGTTACTAACCATTCTTCAATTATGGTAATAATTTCAATCTCTTATTTATCACATAGAACTATCTGGGTATCCTTGGTTGGAATTATAGGAGATATTTTGCATCCTCCTACAACCTCTGGAAAGGGTATTCTATTAGATACCTACCTTGATTTTGAACCTCCAAATTTAGATTGTGCAGCCTCTAAATTCATTCGATCTACTCTCCCCTATTTCCATCCTCCTATTATCTTACATAAAAAATCCCCAAACCTGAATTACACCATAGATTTGAGATTCATGTTCATCTTAGGGTTTGAATGGCTACCTCAAATATGAGGTTATCATTTATTAGTCTCTAATCTATGTTAAAATTGTTTCCATTTTGTAGAAAGGGTTTGGTGACCTAATTTCCTTCAAATCCAACAAATCTCTTTTTTCCTAAAATTTTTTATGGATCCCTCCATTTTTATAGGTTAGAGAAATAAATTTATAAATACTCAATCTTTGTGTCCTTGGGAAATGATCCCAACACTAAGCCATATATCACTATGGGTAAGGATGCTTCCATAATGCAATCTACCTATAAACCATCACCAAGGACAATCACTGACCTATTGCAATTAAGATTAGGTATTTTTTTATGATTTCCCTTACAACTTCTCAATGGTATTTTTTTGAGGTATCTTATTTCTCTATTGGGAAGCATATGGATTGTTGTGATCTACATGAAATAAATTTTAGGTAATTATTTGTATAAGGGTGATGATTGACTTAATAATATTCAGGTGATGGTTTCATATTTAAATATGTGGAAAATAAGTCCAAACATCTAGATGAAATAGATTTTGATCTATAGTTTTCTTGAACATCCTTTACGTCAAAATGATTGTATAAAAAATATCAGTGTAATAATAACCTTACCTATCCAATATGCATGTTTCTTTTTATTTTTTAGAGACCATTCCAAAATTCAAGGCTTAACAATAACATTATACAACTATATATATATATATATATATATATATATATATATATATATATATATATATATATATATATATATATATATGAGTTTTACAAGCTGTTCATACATGTGGGGAATGGAAAAATAGAAGAGAAAATGGATTCAGGGTATGTAAATGATTATAATTTTTCCATTTAATATGAATTTAACATGCATAGAATAATTTGCATGGAGGATAATTATATATTACCTTTGAAGGTAGAATAAAAAATAAATAAATGTAATTTGAGAAGATAATCTATCATTTTTTTAAGAAGAGGACAATCATCTTCAGTAAGGGGCCAAGGTGGATTTAATACCAATAGATATCGGTTTAATACCACTATAATAAAATCATCATGTGGTATAAAAAATCAAGAATATTAAAGATAAAGGTTTAAATACTATAAAATATGAATATGATTTTATATAGGATCAATCTATGGTGATGATAGAGGATGGTTTTCAAATTAATGTAGATCTTATGTTTTTTATGGGTGTGGAGAATAAGTACATAAAGTGCTTGATTATATGCACGACCTAGATAAATAAAGGAGGTAGTATTATTATCTAAGAGTGAATTTAGTTGAGAAATAGATATAAGAGAAAAATAATGAACTTACAACATTGGATATTTTAAAAATCTTCATGATGAGAAGGATAATGATTGCTCTAAGGAAATAACATGTGTGAAAAAAACAAGGTGGTGATACATGGCTGCATAAATCTTTATTTTAATAAGTGGTACTCTATGAGGTTACATATTCCAAATAATTATAGATGGTTGTAGTTGTGGATATATGGCTTCTAAGGACATGATTGTGAAACTAGGTTCTTGTGTGAAAAGATCCTAATCCTTATCAGATTTCATAGTTTTAGAAAGGGAATGAAATTACAATATATAAAAGGTGTTTACTCAAATTTTATATATGAAAAACTTGCAAGTATTAAATATTGTATAATTTAATACCCATGGATGCATGCCATGTCTTATTGATAAGGCCATGATAGTCTAATAGAAAATTCATTCCTGATGGAACAAAGAACACATATAATTTATAAAAATTTGGTATGAAGGTAGTTTTTTTTAACCTCTTAACTAAGAAGGGTAGGCTGAAAGCATTTTGTCTCCATAAGAATTTATCAAATACATGAGGATTATATGTTATTTTTATGCATTATTAGTGAATTAAAAAGATATAAAAGTGGTCAAAATAGCAATGAAAGCAATGTGAGTGTTCAAATAATATACAAATGTTATACCTCATGACATAGCTATGGTTCACCACCAAAGAAAGACATTAAAAATTAAATTTATTCTATTCTAGGATCAACTCTACTCAATAAAGTTGCTTATAAGATGAGTCTAGCATAACATACATAATTAAATAAATAATTTATTGAATTAGTGAGAATAATTGTCATAAGGAAAAACATGAGTCTATGTAAAGTATTAGCATTGTTAAGTCCAAATAAATATGTTATGTGGGTGGATATGTGTGAATAACAGAACAATAAAAAAATTAATATTGACTATAGATGTCAAATACATTGTTTAGATGATATTATTGATGTGCTTATGTGAATAAAATAATCTACCAAGATTAATCTAGGGATTAGATGCTATAAGATTCAAATTCATGAAGGAGATGAATGGAAAATAACATTCAAGACTATATATTGTTTATATGAGTGGATGGTAATGTCACACAAATTATCTAATTCACACATCACATTTTTTAGGGTGATGAACATAGTGATACAAGATTACATTGGTAAGTTTGTGGTGGTTTGTTTTGATGATATTTCCATATTCATTAAAACTAAAGATGAACAATTAAGGAATTTGATAATGGTATTATAATAATTAATAATGGATAATATCTATTCCAATTTTAAGATGTGTAGGTTTATGCATAATAGTTTAGTATTTAAAAAATATATATATTTAATAACATGATGTAAGAATAGATGGAAAAAAGTAAAGGCAATTGTTCAGTAATTTATTCCAAATATCATCATAGAATTAAGAATTTTCCAAGGTGTATAAACCTTTTACCTAAATTTAATTAATAGTTTTATTAGTCTTATTTCATCAATAATAGGTTGTATGAGAGGAAAAAATTGACATGGATAAGAGCAGAACAAAAATGTTTGAGTTGTTGAAGAATAAGATTACAAAAAATACTATTTTAGCCTTAATCAATTTTAGTAAAGTGTTTGAGGTTGATTTAAATCCTTCATATTTAATAATTGGTATTATTTTTAATCAATTACTAAAACCAATAGCATATTTCAATGAGAAGTGAATGACGTAAGAATAAGATATTAGAGGCGTTAGTTGATGCCTAAGGATTTTATCCTATTTATTTATAATGAGTACTTGAGTAATGTGAACACTTAAAATAATTTAAATAGTATCCATGTAATATGGGTATATTTCTTTCAAGAGTACTCCTTTTTATTGAATCATATATCAAGGAAGTATAATCATGTATCTAATGCTTTGAGCAAGAGAGTGGTGTTGTTAGCTACTATGGTAAGAGAATTTTTTGGATTTGAGGTTGTTAAAAAATAATGTGTTACTAATATAGATTTCATAAATATAATTGAGCAATGAAACAATACATTAAAAAATAATAGAGGTACTATTTATGATGAATATATTATACATGATAGTTATTTCTTCAAATAGCAATAATTATGTATTTTAGTTGTGTCTCTAAGAGATAATACTATAGGATAATTTCATAGTGGTGGCTTAACTAAACATTTTGGTAATAAAAATACTTTAAAATTGGTTGAGGATAAGTATTTTTTGCCAAAGATTAAGAGAGATGTGAGAAGATTTATTTTAAGGTACATAATATGCTAGGTGGATAAAAGACATGGATAAAATATAGGGATATACATGGCGCTCATAGTTCCCAGAGGACCATGGATAAAATTTAGTATGTATTTCTTATTAGGATTACCAAACACATATCGATGTAATTATTATATATGGACATGGATTTTCTTATTCATACATTTTTTGAAGATTTTATAGAATAAAATGGGAACAAATCTATAATTGTTAATGAACTTTATTATTATAAAGAGAAATAAAATTACAAATAGGCCAAGGTTATAAATAATAAAAAATAATGATTCATATTAAATTATTCAAATAATTAAAAAAAATTCATAAATAATCCTCTAATCATAATTGGAGTTGACATGGAAAACTCACATCTCTATAAATAAATAAATCTTGACCTACTATTCTAAGTAGCCACTATTTTTAGTGATTTTCGCATGCAAGTGTGTGTAGATTTAGCAATATCCAAAAATAAACTAAACTCTTAAAATAACCTATTGGATAAATTTCATCTCAATTTCAAATCTGGTTACAAAAATATATAATGTATAATTTTAGAAGAAACCCAAAAATACTATTAAACGATAGTCTCAGATAATCAGATGCTCATGTATGACCTTTAAAAAATAATAAAAATGTCCCTTAATCGAAATGGTAGGTTATGGTTGTGTTGATATTTTCAATGTAAATTTTAAGGTGAGAATATGAGCTCAAATGAAATTAAGGGTCAAAATATATGTGTTATGAATGTTTGACCTCTTTTTTGGTATCTTTCTCCTCTGGCTGAGAACAACTCAAATCCTCTGAGTTGGTATAATTATATTGTTTCCATTTATCATAATCAATCTTCTTCAGTTCCCATTCTATAATACAAGTGTTTTCTTCCTCTTCTAATCGTTGACATTTTACCAAATACTTGTCATAAATTATTTGCCTTGTGTTTATTGTCTTATTATCAAGAACCTAAACTATCTTTTATTTATTCTTCTTTATCACCTATTACTTCAAATATAATTCTTTATATTATTCAAATTCACCATCTTCTCCATGTAAATCATATAAATAAAAAACATTAAATACTAAAGAGATATTAAAATTTAATGATAAACTAAACTCATAAACATTGTCATTTATTTTATTCATAATTTTATATGAACTAATTTTATTTTGATTTAATTTGCTATATGTGTCTTTTATAAATCTCTCTTTATTCAATGTAACCATCACTAAATCTCATTTTTCAAATATTATATACATTCTTAATACATTTATCACTTCTTTATTCTTTTCATTAATTTCCTTCAACTTTTTTCTTACTTCTATTAACTATTGTATATGTTTTGCAAATGCTTCTACATCATCACTAACATGTTATATAACTGATAATTATACCAAATCTAAAACACACATAGGGTTTATCCCATAAACAATCTAAAATGTTGATTGACTTGTTAATATACTCATTGAATTATTATATGCAAACTTAGCTTGTGGTGAAGCAAAGTCCCATTTCTTGGGATTCTTTCCAACTATGCATCTCAACTAATTTACAAAGGTCTTATTTTAGACTTTTGTCTATCCACATACTTTCAGATGGTATGAACTACTAAATTGTAGCTTAGTATCCATCTTCATTGACAAATTAATCTGAGAATGACATAGAAATTTTGTGTCACTATTTGATTTAATTGTTTTGGTAACACCATGTAATCTCACAATATCCTTAGAAATAGTTCTACAACTCTAGTGGAATCATTGGTTTTATTACATACTAAAAAGTGAACCATCTTAGAAAGCCTATTTATAAGAAAAAATTGAATCATTACCTCTCTGTGTATTTGGTAATCCCAACATAAAAGCCATACTCAAATATATTTATGATCATGTTGGAACTAGTAATGGCATGTAAAACCTGATATTTTTTTGCATGATCTTTCACTATTTGATATATCCTATATGTTTGAGTATATCTTTCACATATATATTTATCTCTAGCCAAATATACTTGGCCTCCATAAAATATATTGTCTTTATCTTACCAAAATATATATCCAAACCACCATGATGTAATTTCCTTATTATATTGTCTCTTATATACCCAATCAAAATAAATAAATTTTTTCATTTGAAGAGATAACTATCTTTCATAATATACTCTTCATATAGATTAATTATATCACCTATCAATGGATTCATATATTAGTCAACTATCTTGCAAAAATCTAGACTAGTATCATACAAGTACTTAACAAATTTAAATCCAACTACTTCATTCACCATAGTAGTTATCGACCCCTCTCTCTTACTCAAATCATAATCTATCTAATTTTATTGTCTTGATTTTTGCATCAACTCAAAAGTATAACCCTACACAAAAGATACACACTTTGTATGCCTACTATTTATATTCTTTTGAGTGTTCACATACTTCAAATCCTCATAATCAGTAAATAGGATAAACTCCCTAGGTACTAGGTAATGCATTAAAAAAATTTAGTGTTTTTCCAATTACATAAAATTAAAAATCATATGCAGAATTCTATGTTTTTACCTCCTTCAATTTCCCATTGAAATACATTATTTGTTTCCCTTCTTGACTCAACACAATACCAATTCCCCTAAATGAAACATGAAAATAAACTTCAGAGCTTTTTAAAAATTTTGTAATTCTAAAAGAGGATTTTTTTATAATTTTCTTCTTCAATAACTCAAAACTTTCTATTTTTGTCCTTGTCAATGTAACTTAGTTTCCTCTCATACAATTTATTATTGGTGAAACAAGACTACTAAAATTATTAATAAAATTTATGTAAGTTGATAAACTATGGAAAATCATTCCCTCTATTATTCTCTTTGGGATAGGCCACTAAATAATTATGTTTAATTTTTCTTCATCCATTCTTACACCATATGTCAAAAATATAAATCCCAATATTACCAAATTATACTGCATAAACCTAAAAGTTTTCAAAATCACATAGAGATTATATTTTACTAACAACATTAATAACATTCTCAAATGTTTTAAGTGTTTCTTTATAGTCTTACATAATATTAAAATATAATCAAATAAACCAGCATAAACTTACTATTATATTCTCATAGCATTGTGTTCATCAACATCATATATTTTCTAGGTATATTAGGTTATCTAAATGGAATCATCATCCACTCATTTAAACCATATGTAGTATTTAATGTTTTTTATCATTCATCTACTTCACAAATTTGAATCTTATATTATCAACTACTTAGATCAAACTTAGTAAAATATTTTTCTCCTACTCGAACATCCATCATATTATCTAAATGATGAATATTAAATCTATATTTGATTGTAATTTTATTGATTGTTATACCATTTAAACACATCATATACCTTATTTCTTTATTGGGAGTTATAAATGTAATTTTTTCACATAGACTCATGATCTCCCTAACTACATCATTCCTCACCAATTAAGTAACCTTCTTTTTCAATTTTACTTATTCTATTAGACTCATCCTATAATTTACTTGATTGGGTAGAGTTGATCCTAGAATTAAATATATATGATGTTAAATATCTCTCTCTTGTGATAAAATGTTGGGTAACTCATTATATATATATATATATATATATATATATATATATATATATATATATATATATATATATATATATATATATATATATATATATATATATATATATATATTCTTTCAATAGTACTTTTGCTTATACTAATATTTGTACCACATCTATGTCTTTTTTCTTTACTACTAATATATAGCAATAACATGTCATCATCATGTCTTTAATAAATTAATTTTTACTTACCATGCTTTCATCCTTCCCTTTTTATTTAAGAGGTAAAAAAAATACCTTCATAACACCTTTCTAAAAACTATATATATAATTTTCTCCATCATGAACTGCATTTTTATCAAACTACCATGGCCTTCACAATAACACATGGCATGCATCCATTAGTATAACGTCACACCATGTTTCATCAATTTAAGTTTTACATATAAAAAACTTGATTAAGCACCTTATATCTACTTTTTTTTCATTACCTTTATTAAACCATAAAATCTAATAAGCACTAGGATGTTTTTCACACTGTAAACCTAATTTCTCAATCATATCTTTAGAAACCATATTTTTGTTAGGGTGTGGAGCTAAAAGCTTCACCAAGGAGTAGACTTAAACAGGTTCGGGTCTACACAGACGCCGGCATCGGTCAGGAGCGACCGACGTCGGTCAGTTACAGTTACAGAGGCACCGACTTTGGCAGTATGGTCGGCCGGCGACGGTCATAGGCGAACAGGCAAGAACCGACGTCGGTTACCTGCATGTCTAGAAAGCAATTTCCGAGGACAGAAGCGAGTGTTTGCATGATACGTTTGAGTTGTGGACTCAAGCTTGCATCTCTATTATTAGCATTACTATTTTTAGAGCCCTTGTTGAAGAGGCTTAACTATTTGTTGTAAGAGCATGCTCATGTTTCCTATTTCTATATGTAGGAAAGATCTTCTTAGCTTAGTATGTTGAATGGTAGAATGTATCAGTAATAGTAGAACATTGTGAATGTTTGAAGGACAATACTGAGTTGCATCAATCCAGGTTGTTGGATTTGATTGTACTTGAGAGAGAGCTCTTGAGGAATAGAGATCTAGTGAGAGATATTGTGTGCATCTAAGAGAGGTGTGGAAGAACGAAGTTTCTTCATTGTATTCCTATTGTAAAGAGTTTCAATACAAGTTTTCAGGGTGTTTTCTTGTATATCTTGTTCTGTGCTATTTATCATTTCAGTTACTTATCTATCTGATTTATTTCCGCGTTTATTGCTGTCACAATTGTAATCTATTATTGGTTTGATCCCCCAACAAGTGGTATCAGAGCCTTGGTTACAGGTTCAGAGCTTGATATTTGGTATCAAAGCTCAGGTCACTAACAGGTAGTTCAGATCTGTGTAGTGTGTTTGGATTATAGGTTTCTCATAGGAGTTTCTACAGGGATTTCTGTTTGAGTAGGAGAAGCAATGACAGAAGAAAGTAAGCTGAGAATGGAAAATTTTAATGGCAAGAACTATCAACACTGGAGAATACAGATAGAGGACTATCTGTATCAGAAAGATCTCTATTTACTGTTAGGTGGGATAGCAAAGAAGCCCAAGGACATGGAGGATGAAGAATGGGAAGTTCTTGACAGAAAGGCTCTTGGGTCTATAAGACTGAGTCTGGCCTCCACTGTGATATCTAATTTGTCACAGGCAAAAACTATGGTAGAGTTGATGACTACGTTAGCAAATATGTATGAAAAACTCTTAGCTTCAAATAAGGTATATCTTATGAAGCAGTTATTTAATTTGCATATGAATGAAGGTGGATCTATTTCTACTCATCTGAATGATTTCAATGGTATTGTGAATCAATTAAGCTCAATAAATATAGTGTTTGATGATGAGATAAAAGCTCTTTTAATATTATGTTCTTTGCTTGAAAGCTGCCATGGCTTAGTAATGGCAGTAAGTAATACTGCATCTGCATCAAATAATTTGAAAGTAGAGGATGTTGTTAGTGTTATCTTGAATGAGGAAATACGCAATAAAAGCATAGAAGAGGCATCCGGGAACGCTTTAAGTTTTGAGAGCAGGGGAAGGCAAAAAGAGAAGAGCAAGAAAGGCAGAGCAAGATCCAAGTCTAAGGGGAAAGGCAGATCTAAATCCAGAAATGGCAGGAAGCCACAATGCTGGAATTATGGAAAGATGGGGCACATAAGCAGAGATTGTTGGTCAAAGCCTAAAGAGGACAATCAACACGAAGGAAAGGAAGAAGCCAAGATTGCAGGTATTGCACAAGATGCTTTAATTTTATCTTTGCATACTAATATAGAGTCTTGGGTATTAGATTCTGGTATATCTTTTCATGCTACTCCTAACAGGGAATATTTCAGTGACTATATCCATGGAGATTTTGGAATAGTGTACTTAGGGGATGATGAGCCTTGTAAGATTACTGGCAAAGGTAAAGTGCAGCTGAAGATGCAGAATGGCAACACATGGGTGTTGAGAGATGTGATGCATGTTCCTAGTTTGAAGAGAAATTTGATTTCTGCAGGTAAGCTAGGTGATGAGGGTTGTACAGTAACTCTCACAACAGACTCTTGGAAGGTGACCAAGGGTGCACTTGTTATAGCCAGAGGTAAGAGAGAAGGTACTCTCTATTTGTTTAATTGTGTTATTAACAAATCTCCTTTAGTTTTATCTACTTCAGATGTGGATGCTAAATTGTGGCACTCAAGGCTTGGCCACATGAGTGAGAAGGGGATGTCAATTCTTAAGTCTAAAGGTATGCTTTCAGATTTGAAAAGTATGGATCTAGAATTTTGTGAGCATTGTGTATTTGGAAAATAGAAAAGGGTTAGTTTTCTCAAGACTGGGTCTACTAAGAAAAGGCAAAAGTTGCAGCTTGTTCACACAGACGTGTGGGGACCGGCTCAGGTAGCCTCTATTGGCGGATCACAGTACTATGTTACATTCATAGATGACGCCACAAGAAAGGTATGGATCTACTGTATTAAAAATAAATTTGATGTTTTTGAGACTTTTAAGATTTGGAAAGCTATGGTTGAGAATGAAATAGGTAGAAGATTAAAGTGCTTGAGATCTGATAATGGCGGTGAGTTCTGCAGTCTTAAGTTTAACTGGTATTGTTACACTCATGGAATCCGAAGGCAAAGGACGGTTCCAAGGACACCTCAGTAGAATGGTATTACTGAAAGGATGAACAGAACTATCATGAAGCATGCAAGATGTATGAGATTGCATGCAGGGTTGCCCCTAGTGTTTTGGGTAGAAGCAGTTGACACCGCAGTGTACCTGATTAACAAAGGACCCTCTACAGCTCTGGATGGTGGAATTCTAGAAGAGGCATGGACAGGTAAAAAAGTAGATCTCTCATATCTCAAAGTTTTTGGTTGTGAAGCCTTTGTGCACATAGATAAGGAAAATAGAAAGAAGCTTGATGTTAAGTCTATGAGGTGCACGTTTATTGGCTATGGCTCAGATGATTTTGGTTTCAGATTTTGGAATCTAGGAACTAACAAGGTAATCAGGAGTCATGATATTGTTTTCAATGAAAGAGTGATGTACAGTGATTAGATAAGGAAGCTAGATCAATCTGGGCAGAGCAATAGTGTATTGGACGAAGTTATGGTCCAAAATGAGCTAGCGGGAAAAGGAAATAATCACTTACAGGAAAACACAGAGACCGACGTCGGTAGGTTAGGAACCGGCGTCGGCAGTACAGAAACTGATGTCGGTCGTACAGAGACTGACGTCGGCAGACCAGGCACCGAGGTCGGTCAGGCAGAACTGACGTCGGCTAGTGACAGGTCTACAGGTGGCCGGGGTCGATCACTGTCAGAAAATTTGGGTGGACAGATTGTTGAGAACGAGTCCAAGACACCCATTAGGAGGTCTGAAAGGGTAAGTAAGCCTCCAATTAGATATTCTCCTTCCTTATATTATTTATTGCTAACCGATGGTGGAGAACCAGAGAGTTTTGAAGAAGCATTACAGGTGGAGTCCAGGAGTAAGTGGGAGCGTGGCATGGTTGAGGAGATGGAGTCCTTAAGAGAGAACCAAACATGGGATTTGGTTGAGTTGCCAGCTGGTAAGAGAACACTGAAGAACAGATGGACCTATAGGTTGAAGGAAGGTGAGGATGGATAGATGAGATATAAGGCCAGATTGGTAGTGAAAGGATTTGCACAAAAGCCAGGTATTGACTTTGGTGAGATTTTTTCTCCTGTTGTTAAGATGACTTCTATAAGGGTTGTATTGTCTTTGGTTGCTTTTAAGGATTTGCATCTTGAGCAGCTAGATGTTAAGACATCATTTCTTCATGGAGATTTGGATGAGGAAATATACATGGAATAGCCAGAAGGTTTTGAGGTCAAGGGTAAGGAGAAGTTAGTGTGCAAACTGAAGAAAAGCTTTTATGGCCTCAAGTAAGCTCCTAGGCAATGGCATTTAAAATTTGACAGGTTTATGAATGAGCATGGCTACAGTAGGTGTCAATCAGACCATTGTGTATATTTCAAGAGATTTGATAACGGTAGATATATTATTCTATTGTTGTATGTAGATGACATGCTGGTTGTAGGGTCTCACATGCAGGATATCTCAGAGCTTAAGGTTAAATTAGCTCAAACGTTTGCTATGAAGGATTTGGGAGTAGCTAAGAAAATCCTTGGCATGAGCATTAAGAGTGACAGGAAAAATCACAGGTTGATATTGTCTCAAGAAAATTATGTGAACAAGGTGTTGGAAAGGTTCAATATGCAGGATGCAAAACTGGTAAGTACACCTATGGCTGGACATTTCAAGTCAAGTAAAGAACAATGTCCTAATTCACATGAAGAGGTAGAGTACATGAGTAAGGTTCCATATTCTTCCGCAGTAGGAAGTTTGATGTATGCAATGGTGTGTACTAGACCAGATATTGCCCAAGCAGTGGGAGTAGTAAGTAAGTATATGGCTAATCCAGGTAAGGAACACTGGAAAGCAATTCAATGGATCCTTAGATATCTGAGAGGAACCAGCAGTAGACACTTGTGCTATGGAGGTTTAGATAGTTCTCTACATGGTTATGTAGATTCAGATATGGCAGGGGATTTGGATGGCAGAAGGAGCACCACAGGTTATGTTTTTACTGTAGGTGGAACAGCGGTTAGCTGGATATCTAAGTTGCAGAAGGTTGTAGCCTTGTCAACTACAGAAGCAGAGTATATTGCAGCCACAAAAGCTATCAAGGAGATGATATGGATGACACGGTTCATGGAAGAGCTTGGTAGGGAGCATGGGAGTTGCAGATTGTATAGTGACAGTCAGAGTGCAATCCATTTAGCTAAGAACTCAGCTTTTCACTCAAGAACCAAGCACATACAGCTAAGGTACCACTTCATACGACAGGTATTGGAAGATGGTGAGTTGAAGCTGGAGAAGATCCATAAAGACAAGAATCCTGCTGATATGCTAACAAAGCCGGTTACGAAGGAGAAGTTGAACTTGCATTCAACTTCTATTGGTCTTCATGATTGAGTTGAAGATGGAGGAGCTAGAAGATGTTGCTGTACAGGTTGGTGCAGCTGTTTATCTCCAAGTGGGAGATTGTTAGGGTGTGGAACTAAAAGCTTCACCAAGGAGCAGACTTAAACAGGTTCAGGTCTACATAGACGCCGATGTCGGTCAGGAGCGACCGACGTTGGTCAGTTGCAGTTACAGAGGCGCCGACGTCGGTAGTATGGTCGGCTGGTGACGGTCACAGGCGAATAGGCAGGAACTGACGTCGGTTACCTGCGTGTCCAGAAAGCGATTTCTAAGGACAGAAGCGAGTGTTTGCATGATAAGTTTGAGTTGTGGACTCAAGCTTGCGTCTCTATTATTAGCATTACTATTTTTAGAGCCCTTGTTGAAGAGGCTTAACTGTTTGTTGTAAGAGCATGCTCATGTTTTCTATTTCTATATGTAGGAAAGATCTTCTTAGCTTAGTATGTTGAATGGTAGAATGTATCAGTAAAAGTAGAACATTGTGAATGTTTGAAGGACAGTACTGAGTTGCATCAATCCAGGTTGTTGGATTTGATTATACTTGAGAGAGAGCTCTTGAGGAATAGAGATCTAGTGAGAGATCTTGTGTGCATCTGAGAGAGGTGTGGAAGAACGAAGTTTCTTCATTGTATTCCTATTGTAAAGAGTTTCAATACAAGTTTTTAGGGTGTTTTCTTGTATATCTTGTTCTGTGCTATTTATCATTTCAGTTACTTATCTATCTGATTTATTTCCGCATGTATTGCTGTCACAATTGTAAGCTATTGTTGGTTTGATCCCCCAACAATTTTCATAACTACCACCATCTATAGTTACTTTATATATTTTAACTCTTTAATTATCCCTTGTTAAAAAGATATTTAATTTAAATAGTGCATCCTCACCTTATCTATTTTTCACATGTCCTATCCCTGGAGACATCACTATTCTTCTTGTCATGATATTTTCTCCAATATCTACTATTTCAATTTTAGTATTTTACTCCTTAATTTTAACTTAAATAAAATTTTCTCGTAGGCAATCATCTTTCCTCCATTCTTGATTTTGGTAGTGTGAACACTCAAACTCTTTTTTTATTTATTCTAAAAATATATAACAAGCATGAGACATGTGGTGATTTAGAAACCATCTTTTGCAACCACTATAGTATTATTTTCTCTAAAATCCTATTCCTCTTTGGTAATTTTGAAACCCTTATCTATTATTTTCTTATCTTTCTAAACACATGTGAATTCAACTCTTGTGGTATTAAACTCACCTCTAATTATATCAAATACACCTCATTTGCTTATTAGATGAAATTTTCCTATTCTTTGCCCAATAGATGTTCTTCTTAAATTATATCAATTTTATTTTTCTTCTACCTTCAAAGATAGCTTATAATCTTCCTCCATAAAAAGTATTATATGCATGCTGCATTTGTCTTGAATAAAAACCTTCAATCCATTTACATACCTTACAACCATCTACTCTTTTGTCTCATCTTGTTCCATGCATATGGAGATATTTTAATACTCATATGTATACTCTTGTATTCTTTAATATATCTATATCAAATTTTAAAATCCTCTATATAGGCTTTGTGTATAATACATAGAAAGAAAATTTTCCCTTATCTTTATATCCATATTTTTACATGGGTTGATCTTATCTTGACCTTTTATTTTTCTTTCTTTCTACTGGTGATCCCACCAAATCAATACATGAGCCTTTAATTTTCTTCATGTAAACTTTACCTTCTTATCTTATCTCATAGTTCTCTATTAGAAATAGTTATCCATATTTTTCATATAATATATCAAATCCTCTAGTTTTGAGTGTTCACGTAATTCAAATCCTCATAATCAGTAAATAGGATAAACTCCTTAGGCACTAGGTAATGAATTCTAATGTTTTAATGTTTGTACAATGTCATAAAATAAAAAATCATACATAGAATACTATGTTCTTACCTCATTTAATTTATCATTCAAATATGTTATTTATTTCTCTTTTTGATTCAACATAGCAACAATTCCCCCAAATGAAGCATGACAATAAAATTTAAACATTTTCCTAAAATTTGGTAATGCCAAAAGAGTATTTTCTGTAATTTTATTCTTCGATAAATCAAAACTTTGTATTTTTTCCCTTGTGGATGTAACTTAGTTTCCTCTCATACAATTTGTTATAGGTGAGATACGACTACTAAAATTCTTAATAAAATTTATGTAAGAAGTAGGTAAACCATGAAAAATCCTTCCCTCTATGATTATCTTTGTGATAAGCTAGTAAATAATTGTGTTTACTTTTTCTTCATCCATTCTTACACTATATGTCAAAGCTATAAATCTCAAAAATACCATATTTTACTTTATAAACCTAAGCCTTTTCAAATTCACATAGAGAGTATCTTTTATTAATAAATTTAATACCATTCTCAAATATTTTAAGTGTTCTTATTTAGTCCTATTGAATATTAAAATATAATCAAAATAAACCACCATAAACTTACTACATTTTTATCATAGCATTGTGTTCATCACCATCATAAATGTTCTAGGTGCATTAGATAATCTGAATGGAATCATCATCCACTTGTGTAAACCATATGTAGTTTTGAATTTTTTTTTTCATTCATCTCCTTCACAAATTTTAATATGATAGTATCCACTCCTTAAATCAAACTTGGTAAAACATTGTGCTTCTATAGGAATATCCATCATATTATCTAAATGAATTATAGTAAATCTATATTTGATTGTAATATTATTGATTGGTATATTATCCAAACACATCCTATACCCTCATTCTTTATTTAAAGTTAGAAATGTTATTTTTTTAGATGGACTTATGCTTTCCCTAAATACATCCTTCTTCACAAATTCAGTATCCCTCTTTTTCAATTTTGATTATTCTATTAGAATCATTCTATAATTTATTTTATTGGCTAGAGTTGACCCTGGATCAAATCAATATGATGTTTAATATCCGTCTTTGGTGATAAACCATTGCGTAGATAATTAGGTATAACATTTATATATTCTTTAAATATTACTTTTGCTTATACTAATATTTGCACCACTTCTATGTCTTCTTTATTTACTACTAATGTATAGCAATAACATGTCATCTTCATGTCTTTTATAAAAAAAATTATATTTAACATGCTTTTAGCCTTCCCTTTTTATTTAATAGGTAAAAAAACTACCTTTATAGCACCTTTCTGAAAACTATATGTATTATTTGCTCCATCATGAACTATTTTCTTATCAAACTACCATGGCCTTCACAATAACATATGGAATGTATCCATTGGTATAACATCACACCATATTTCATCCATTTATGTTTTACATATATAAAACATGATTAAGCACCTTTTATCTACTGTTTCTTCATTACATATATTAAACCATGAAATCTGATAAGGACTAGGATGTTTTTCACAATGCAAACCTAGTTTCTCAATCATATCTTTAGAAACCATATTTTCATAACTACCACCATCAATAGTTACTTTGTATATTTACATCTTGAATTACATATTGTTATAAGGATATTTATTTGAAACAATGCATTATCACCTAATATATTTTTCACATGTCCTTTTCTTGGAGACATCATTACTCTTGTTATCGTGAGATTTTCTCCAATATCTACCATTATAACCTCAGTATTTTACTCCTCTATTTTAGCTTCAAATAAATTTACTCATTGGCAATCATCTTGCCTCCTTTCTTGATTTTGGTAGTGTATACACTCAAACTCTCTACATCTTTATTCTAAAAATCTATATCAAGCATGAGACCTGTGTTGATTTAGAAACCATCCTTTACCACCACTATAGCTTCATCTTATTTGAAATCTTATTCCTCTTTGTTAGTTTTGAAACCCTTATATATTATGTTCATTTATTTCTATAACATGTCATGATTCAACTCTAGTGGTATTAAACCCACCTCTAATTATATTAAATACACCTCATTTTTTTATTGGATGATATTATCCTATTATCATCCCAATAGATGTTCTTCTTAAATTCTATCTATTTTATTTTTGTTCTACCTTCAAAGATAATTTATAATATTCCTCAGTATAAATTATTCTATGGATGCTTATTTCATCTTCAATAAAAAATTTCATTCCATTTACATAATTTACAACCATCTACTCTTTTGTCTCACCATGCTCCATGCATATGGAAATATTGGAAGACTCATACGTATAATCTTATAGACTTTGATACTTCTATATCAAATTTTAAAATATTCTGTATAGGCTTTGTGTATAATCCATAGAAATAGAATTTTTCCTTATCTTCTTCTCCATCTTTTTACATTGGTTGATCTTATGTTTACATTTTCTTTGTCTTTCTTCCTATCAGTGATCCCATGAAATCAATTCATGACCTTTCAATTTTGTGCATGTAAAATTTACCTTATTATCTTATCTCATGGTTCTCTATTAGAAAAAAATATCCATATTTTTCATACAGTCTATCAACTCCTCTAGTTTTAAAAGTCACTATGAGACAAGGCACTATTCGTGAGACACTATTCAATAATGAAGTGGAAGACACTATTAATCTTACTGAGGTATCCACAACACATGTCATGTTTCTTAGGTGGCATGGGACACCACATTATTTACAAGGAACACAAAGGGATTGATGTTTAACTCCATTATGAGAGTGTGTTAAAACAATTATGGGGAAAAATATAATGGATTGAGATTAGTTAAAAAGGAAAATATACCATCTTTTTAAAGCTTATACAAGGGGAAGAGATAAGATTTACTATTAAAATTGACTTGTAATTTACCTTTTTTCTCTCTTAATGAAAGGTGGTGTGTTTTATTGAGGACTAATCATGATCCCTTTTGCTTAATCATGCAATTATGGTATGTGTCTAATTTATCCTTGGAATAACATTTTTATCTTTTGTAATCATCAATACCACTTAGAAAATGGCATAGATTTCTTCAAGATGCCTATTATCTCTTAGCATGATTCACTAATGTGAAAATATTGTGCCATTTATTTTCCTCTTGTGTTTCTTTCTCTTTCATTATTTCCTTGAATTTATATAAATAAATGTATTCTTTTGCTTTATAACTAGGCTAGGGTAGAAGTAGAAGAGTGGTGAGATTAGAAGATACTCTATGGAGCCTCCTTAACATGGTTTGAAGCCAATTATTTTATAATGTGAGAGAACTTTATCAAAGCTTTTTATGTGAGGATGAATTAATGAGAAATTATGTTAAATTTTATTTATTAATCATTATGTAATATGATTTATGAGAGTTGAGTTTATTAAAATGTTTATGTGATTTGTGAGAGAGTGAGATCTCTATGAAGTGTGGACTCCATCAAATGGTATTAGATAAATTAATATTCTAATGGAGAGGAGAGAATATTATTGAGAATGTGATTTTGTGTTTTGTTTTCTAGGTATGAAGATGAAAAAGAAGAGTGGAAGAATCCCACTAGAGAAATATTGGGAAGAGAATCCAAATACTTGGTGTAAACTATTAGATTTGTCATTCGAGATATTTAAAAAATGTGAGAGTGAATAATAATAAAATATGGTGTGGGATATATTAGACTCCGTAAAATCAAAGTTGGTTACATTAAAAATAGAAATGCCCACATGGAAGACAGAAGAATGCAATAATGAATAGATGTAGATGAAGGATAAGAAAACAATAGTGAGAGTTATGTTGAATGGACCATTTTTATTTCATAGTGAAATTGAAGAGTAGGTGGAGTATTATAATATTTAAAAGGAGAGGTTTATATGTGTAGATCCTATTAATATTATATGGGACAATAATGTGTGTGTGTGTGTGTGTGTGTGTGTGTGTGTGTGTGTGTGTGTGTGTGTGTGTGTGTGTGTGTGTGTGTGTGTGTGTGTGTGTGTGTGTGTGTGTGTGTGTGTGTGTGTGTGTGTGTGTGTGTGTGTGTGTGTGTGTGTTATGAGCAACCCATATTTGAATACTTTCTCAAGAAAGATGATGTGTGGGTGGTATACTATCCACAAAATGAAGAAGACCCATTATGTGATGATGAGAAAAAGCTTACAAAGTCTAATGAGTGGGAAAAGTCTAACGAAGAGGATATTATCATTAAATATAAAGATGGAGACATCCTTGTAAATAATGATGGATATAATATTGAATAAGATCATAGACATAAAGAGTTAAAAGTGACTGAAGAAGGTAACCATATGGTGTTTTCATTTTTCATGATGGGAACATTAGATGAGTATGCAATTCAATCAAGTGGCCACACGAAGATTTTGGTGGATCATGAAGATTTTAGACATGGGGAATTGAATATTTACATGAAATCAATATTAGGTTTCGTTCTTTCACAAGTAGGATCACATTTTGAGATTCAAATGAATGTGATTTAATCTAGGAGAGAGGAGATGCAAGTGGTTTTGGTTAGTGACATTATGAAAGATCAAATAGGTGGTTGGATAGTATGTGAAGAATGTCAAGTGGGCTTTAGGTGGAGGAGGATGGATAGTGGTGGGCTTGAGCTCACATGTGATGATGAGATATATGATAGATTATTTTTTGGGGGAGTTTATTTTACAATGGTTGGTTTCATATTGAAATTGAATGGAATGGGATATACTTAAGCCTTTGGTAGAGGAGGATGATTTCAATAAAGCAAGTATGTAGATGTTATAAGTAGAGGAGAACTTAGTGAGTTGGAATGGGATGTAGTGGTCATTAACTTCTATGACCAAAAGAGTGGTTTTACCACTTACCCCATCCTTGTGATTGATACATCATATTATAATACCTTGGGTGTATAATATAATATGATCTAGGGATTTGTGAATTCATGCATCACCTTAAAAAAGAGTGGCATTCTTTTTTTATTGTTTTAGAATAAATGACAAGGGTACAATTAAAGAAACTCATGGGAGCTAAGTTATTTTTAACCAAAGGAGAATAATGTGGCAAAAAATACTATTCATGTTTGCACTATTCATAATACACTATTTATTAATGAGGTGGTAGACACTTTTCATCCTGTTGAGGTGTCCACAACACTACTCATGTTACTTAGGTGGCATGGGACACCACATTACTTGTGAGGCACACAAGGGGTTTGATGTTAAATTCAATTATGAGAGTGGGTTGAAATTACAAGTGGGTAAAAACATAATGGCTTTAAATTAGTCAAAAAGTAAATTTAATTTTTAAATTTACCTTTAGATTAGTCAAAAATAATGGCTTGAGATTAGTCAAAAATTTAATGTTTAAATTGACATGTACTTTACCTTTTTTATCTCTTTGATAAAGGTGATGTGGTTGTCTTGAGTACTATTGTAATTAGCTTTTCCTTACTCATCCAAGTGTGATATCAATTGAATTTGTCCTTGGAGGAACCTTTTTATCTCTTGTAATAATCAATCCCATAAGTAAAATGGCATAAATTTCCTTGAGACGTCTCTTATCTCTTGGCATAATTCACCCATGTGAAAGGGTGGTTCCATTTCTTGGCCTCTTGTGCTTCTCTCAATTTCATTTATTCCTTGAATTTATATAGATAAATTTATTCATTTACCTTTAAATTAGGCTAGGATAGAAGTATATGAGTGGTTATCTAGGAATAATCTTTATAGAGCCTCCTTGACATGGTTTGAGGCCAATTATTTTTTAATGTTAAAGAAACTTATTGAATATTTATATGTGAAGATGAATTAATGATAAATTATGTTAGATATTATTGATTAACCATTGTGTGATATGCATTATTAGAGTTGAGTTTATTGAATATTTTATGTGATTTGTGAGAGAGTGATAACTCTATAGACTGTTGACTCCATCTTCTAACCATCCTTTCTTCCATCGATGGTGGTTTTTATTATTTCTCCTCTTTTATAATATATTCATAATGATATGTGTCATTTTATACATAATCTTCTACACTTCTTTGTCTCTAATTCACAATAATCTACGTTAAGTATTATACTTACCTCTGCAAATCTTGTATAGTCTGATTCATCTAAGCAATTCCTCCTCGTCCTCTCACCATCTCTTACACCTCAAAACTTTAAACCTGTTATGATACTAAACAATGAACCTAAATACTATCAAGATAAATAAAATTACCAATATGCCAACATTTTGAATAATAAACATTATTGATTCATATAGATTTTTTTAAATAATTAAAAACCATTAATAAATAAGCCTCAACTTGGAATTAGAGTTGACATGAAAATTTAAGAACTATAAAAATAAATAAAACTTGACCCTCTATTTTTAAGAGATGCTTATTTTTTTTTTTTAATTTTGTAAGTACACGTAGCTTTAAAAATATTGAAAATGAACTAAACTCTAAAATTAACCTATTGTACAAATTCAAATTGAAGTTAAGGTTTGGTCACAAAAATAGATAATTTGTAAATTTAGAAAAAAAATCAATGGAATATTAAATGATAATTTTTAACCCTTAAATGGTCACCTATGTCCTTCTAAATTTTTTAAAACAAATGTCCCATAAATATAAGGGCATGTTATGTATTCATTGAAATTTTTAAACCAATCATTTGGCGCAAAGATGGGGTCAAACTAAGGTACAGATCAAAAGTTATGACCTCTAGAAATTTTACCTCTTTTTTTACTTTAATTATGTATTACATAAAAGCCACTAATAAATGGATAGATAGAAGTTGTAAACATGAGTTTGATAATTTTTTTGATATCCATAGTAAGATATAAGTCTAAGCAATGAAACTTGGATTTACCATAGGCTAGGTTTGTATCTAATATTTCAGTGAATAGATCAAAATAAAAATCCATATTCTAGATTATTTCTAGGATAAATACAATTATTGTTTTAGATTTAGTATAGTTAATAATTATATAATGAGTTAGGGATGATGTAGAGGAATTCATAGATCATATAGAACTATTATTATAATAAGTAAGAAAAAAGGTATAGGAAATTAATAATTATAAAATGCAACAAATGTCAGAAGAAGGTAAAAAATATTTGAAGAAGGAAATTTACTGATGGTTTATTTGAGGAAAGAAATATTTATAATATGCACATATAATTTGTTAAATTATAATAAAATTAGACTTGTAAATTATGAATAATATCAATGAAAAAGCTTATAAGAAGAGTATAACATATATTTTTAATGCATCCATAGTATTAAATGTTATAGATTTATATGAATTTCATGGATAACAAGGTGAATGTATATAAATATGAATAACTAGGTTGGTAGTAATAGGGAATAAAGAAGAAATAAAAAATAGTACAGGTTATGGATAAGAAGATAGTGAACATGATGTAAGAAAGTTATGTCGGGCATTTCTCTATATCGAAAAATTGATTAAAAAATATCATCATCGATAATGTAGAAAATAGTTATAGAGTTGTCAATATAAAATAGCTAGTTATGGGAACATCCCTCCATCATGTTGTTATAACATGTATTTGCTAATGTTGGAAGGATTAAAAAAAGAAGACAAAACTTTGATTTATAAATCAGAGATGAAGAAGATTGACAAGAACAAATGTTAGTAGTAAAATCATATCAACTCAGAGGAGATGAGATCTTTTTAACCAGAGGAGAATTCTATGAAAAAGAACTCTGATCTTCTAGTGGCTAAACATTTTGATCCATATCTTCATTTTAGCTCTCTTTCATGCTAAGACAACTATTTTTAAAATATTGTTCCATCCATAAACCACCATATATATTTATGGATGTTTTCAATATTCTTTAGAGGCCATAAGTGACCATCTAAGGGTCAAAAAATACATTTTTTTATTTTCTTAAACATTTTTGTATTCTGAGAAATTATATATTTTTGTAACCAAACATGAACATTAGTTAAAAATTTGTCTAATAAGTTAATTTTAACATTTATAATACTTTTAAATACTTTAAAGGCTATGTACTTGCATTTAAAACATAACTAAACTATCAACTACTAAAAAAACATGTCAAGTTTATTTTATTTTTTTAAATTCTTTGTATTTTATAGGACAACTCAAATTATGAGTTGAGGTTTGTTTATTCATGTGCATGTAATTATTTTATTCATTAAATATGAATATTTATATGTTAGTTTTTTATAGTTATTGTGCCACATTATTTATTTACATTGATAGTAGTTAGGATCATTATTTAGTATCAAATTAGGGTCACATCTTGGAGGTTTAAGAGATGGTGAGAGGATGAGAAGGAATTTCTCAAATGGATGGAACTATGTAATAACTATAAAGGCAAGTAGAACCATTAACTATAATTGTCAAAAATCCAAGACAAAGAAGAGCCAAAGGTTATGTATGAAAAGACACACATCATGAAAGAAAAATTCTACAAGTGGAGGAACTATAGGATTAACCAATATCAATAAAAGAGAGTATGCTTGGAGATTTATGGGGAAGGAACAAAGGAATCAAGTTTTATATTCCATATTACAGAGGAATTTTAAAACCAAAGGAGTTGATAGACTAGATGAATAGGATGGTGAATTTTTTTGAATTAAAACTTCTAAGGGGAATAAAAGGTAAATTTTGCATGTATGGAATTTAAGGGTCATGCAATGATCTGATGGGATCACATGTATAAATAATGACAAATTAAAACTAAATAGAAGATCATATCATGGAAAATTATTGACAATAACTTAAGAGATAAAATTATTTCTATGGATTATAATGTAACTCTATACATAAGATTTCAGAATTTAAGGTAAAAGAATCACAACATAAAGATAAATAGATGATTTTTACAATATTTCCATACACTTCAAGCATGATGACTCATAAAATAAAATTGATATAATTTATGTAAAGTGTTTAAAATTTTCTATTTAATATGAACTATGCATGCATAGAATACTTTGCATGGAAGAGGCTTATAGATTAGCTTTAAAGTTAGAAGAAGAAAATAGATAGAATTTTAAAAGATCATCTAGGATTGGGTCATGAAGATAATAATCCCTTCCAATAAGGGGATGAGGTGAATTTAGTACCAATAGAGTTAGGTTTAATACCACTAGAAGAGAATCATCATGTAGTTCAAAGAGGAAAAAAGATAATTGACAAGGGTAATAGTTCTAGAAAAGAGGAATATTTCATAGAGGATGAAGGTATTTTGGTGGTAAAGGATGGTTTATGAACTAACATATGTCTAATGTTTATTACAGATATGGAGAAGAAAAACATAAAATGTTTCAATGTCTTCACTACTAAAATCATAAAAATAGGTCAGAGGATCACCCAAGAGTGAATTTAGATGATGTTGAGATGGAAGAGAAAAAAACTAAAGTTGTAACAATGGATATTAGAGAAATTCTTGATATGAAACAAATAATGATTTATCTAAGGAAAATACATGTGAAGAATAAATAACATAAATATGTATGCTTATGAATAAATATTTTTTGAATAATATGTAATATAGAAAGCAAGATATACAATATAATTATAGATTATGGTAGTTTTGAAAATATGTGTTCTATGTACATGATTGAAAAATTAATTTTATAGTGTGAAAATCATCCTAATCTTGATTAGATCTCATTGTTTAAGAAAGGAAATGAAGTTACAATAGATAAAGTGTGCTTAATAAAATTTTCTATTGGCAAAGAATACAATAATGAAATATGGTGTGATGTTATACCTATGGATGCATTCCATGTGTTATTGGGAAAGTTATTTCAAGTTTATATAAAATTAGTTCATCATGGAGCAAAAACACATATACTTTATGTAAAGGTTGTATGAAGGTAAATTTTTTACCTCTTAAAGAAGAAGGTCAAGATGAAATCATGTTGTCCCTAAAATAATTTATCAAAGACATGAAAATAATAGGTTGTTGATATGAATTTGTAACAAATAAATACAAAATATAAGTGGTGAAAATTTCAATAGAGGACATATGAATATTGAAATAGGATACAAATATTATACATGATTAGTTACCAGATGGTTTACCACCAAATAAAGACATTCCACATCATATTGATTTGATTCTAGAATCATATCTACCCAATCAACCAGATTATAGGATGAGTATAATAAAACACATATAATTGAATAATTTTTTTATTGAGTTGATGAAAAAAGGTGTAGCAAGGAACAATATGATTCCATGTGAAACACATGCATTACTAACTATAAAGAAACATGCAGGGTAGATGTTACATGTGGATAGTATAAAAATAAATAAAAACTTCATCAAGTATAGATTTTTTATACCTCATTTAGATGACATGATATATATGATTTCATGAGAAAAATAACATAGAAAGATTGATCTAAGTAAGTGATACTATTAGATTCAGATTCATGAAGTAGATGAATGGAAAACAAAATTCAAAACTATGTATGGTTTATATGAGGGGATGGTGATGCTATTCAGATTATATAATACATCAATCACATTTATGAGGCTCATGAACACAATGCTATGAGATTACATTGGTAAATTTTTTGTATTTTATTTTGATGATATTTTTATATTTAGTAAAACTAAGTTCGAGCACTTAAAGCATTTCAAAATGGTATTAGAATTGCTAAGAAAGTAGAAGCTCTATGAAATTTTGAATAAGTGTAGGTTTATTAAGAATAATTTGATATTTTTTGAATTTTTAATTTTAGTAGATGGTGTAATAATAGATGAATAAAAAGTAAAGGCAAGTTTTTACTAGCCTATTACTAAGAGCATCAAAAAAGTATAGATTCTCCATGGTTTATATATGTTTTTAATAAATTTCATTAAGGATTTTAGTAGTCTTGTTATAAAAATGGAAAATTATTTGAGAGAGAAAAATGTATGGACAAGAGCACAAACAAAAATAAAATTATGTTTTTCAAGAAGAAAATTTTAGAAAAGCCTATTTTAGCATTTCTCAATTTTAGCAAAGTGTTTGAGGTTGATTCTGAATCTTCATATGTGTGAATTAGTGTTTTGTTAAGTCAAGAAGGAAAACCAATAATATATTTTAGTGATAAATTAAATGAGCTAAGAACAAAGTATTCTATTTATGATGTTTAATTTTATGTCATTCTACAAGCATTAAGACATTTAAGGCATTATTTCCAACCCAAGGAATTTGTCTTTTTTGTTGATCATCAACCCTTGAAATATGTGAACACCCAAAAGAAGTTAAATGGTAGCCATGCAAAGTGGGTGTCTTTCTTGTGACGATATTTTTCTTTGAAGCATAAATTAGGAAAACTAAATGAGGTAGCTAATCCTTTGAGCATAAGAATGACATTGTTAAATTATATGGTGAGTTAATTAATTGGATTTGAAGTTATTAAGGATTTATATGATATTGATCCAAATTTAGAAAAAGATAATTAAGAAATGAAAAAATCCATTAATAATTAAAATGGGTAGTATTTATGATGAATATATTATACATGATCGTTATCTCTTTGAAGTAAAATAATTGTGATTTTTATTTGGGTCTCAATGAGAGAATACTACAATAGAATTGCACAATAGTGGCTTAGTTGGATATTTTTGTAAGATGAAGATAATAACTTTGGTTGAAAAGAAGTATGTTTGGCCAACGATGAAGAGATATATGATGAGATAGGTTTCAAAGTGTAGGATATATTAGATGGCTAAAATACATGCCAATAGTATATGGTTCTACATACCATTATCAGTTATAAGAGAATATTGGATAAGTTTACATATGGATTTTGTATCAGGGTTTCCAAACAAACAAAGACATAATGATTATATTTTTGTTATTATAGACATGTTTTCTATGATAGTTTATTTTATTAAATGTATGATAACCACTGATGTAATTAGAGTTACAAAACTAAATTTTAAGGATATTACAAGATTGCATGGTGTTTCAAAACCCATTTTGTCAGACAAGGACATGAAATTTCTTAGTCATTTATTTAGGGATTTAAGAAAAAAGATATGAAACCAACTATAGTTAAACAATGTATACCACCCATAAAAAATGGACAGATATATGTTTTAAACATGAGATTTGAATTAAAAATAGATGCATAATCAAAAAGAATCCCAAGTAATGGGAATTGTATTTATAACATGATGGGTTTGCATATAGTAGTGAAATGAATATATCAACATGAAAATCAACATTTTTGATTATTTATCAGATAATTACTATTGGTTTTTTATATTTAATACATATAAAAATTATATAATGAGTTAGTTATGATCTAGAAGCATCTATCGAGCATATACATTAGTTACAGAAAAAAGTAAGAGTAAATTTTAAAAAAAATAATGATAAGTATAAAAAAAGAAGAAAATGTTAGAATAAGGTAAAAAATATTTAAATAAGGATATTTAGTAATGGTTTAATTGAGGAAAGACTGATTTATAATAGGCACACACATCATGTTAACATACAATAAAATCAAACCATGCAAAATTGGGAAGAAGATGAATGACAGTGATTATGAGGTGAGTTTAACACATAGTTTTGATATCTCTCTAGTATTTGATATTTTTTATATAAATAATTTCCATGGATAATATGGTGAAGGTTAATAGGATGAATAATTAGGTTGGAAATAATAGGTACCAAATAATAATAATGAAACAATAGCAAAGGTTTTGGGTAAGAAGATAGTGAACATGAGGTAAGGATGTTATAACATGTATTTGATATAATCAGATGGATTGCAATAGGAAGACAACACTTGAATTTCTAAAAAGGATTTGAAAAATATTGATATGAATAAATGGTATAAGTACAATCAAACAAACTCATAAGAGTGGGGTGGTTTTCAAGTACAGAAGAATGATGTAGAAAAAAATAACCTTGTAGATGCAATAACTTTTTACTCTTAGATCCATTTGATCTCCCCTTCATAATCAAATGACCATAACAAAAATAATGGAGTTTTTTCAACCCACCATATTTGACTATGGAAATTTTTGATATTTTTTAGAGGCTTTGCATGACCATATGAGGTTTCCAAAATGTGTTTTAATATTTCTTTTTCCAAATTTTTATATGGTTAGAAATTATATATTTTTATAACTGGAGCTGAACTTCATTTGAAATTCACTTGATAGGTTAATTTTATTGTTTAGAATATTTTTGAAATGTTTTAAGGATACACATACTTGAATGTGAAACACACTAAAATAAAAGGTCTATTTTGTTTAGTTTTTTAGATAGTTGAAATTTTGGATTCAACTCCAACAATGAGTTGAGGTTTCTTTATGCATGTGTGTGTCATTATATATTTCATTTAATTTGAATTAATACATGTAAATTTTTCATAAGTATTGTACCTACATCTTTATTGTCCTTGATAATATTTAGTTTTATTATTTTGTATCAGATCAAGGTTAAATCTTTGAGGTATAATAGATGGTGAGAAGACTAGAAGGAGTTATTGAGATGAATAGAATTATTCATCTTTTAATTAGGTAAGTATAAAAACTAATTGTAATTATTGCAAATAGAGCAAAAATAAGAGTAAAATATAAAATAGAGGAAGTCACATATCATGAATAATAAATTCCACAAGACGTAGAACAACAAGAACAATTTCCATAAATGAAAGTGAGGATGGTTATTGATTTAATCAAAAGTAAAAAAGGAATCAAGGTTAATATTCTAGATTATGGAAAGAGTATTAAAAGTAGAGGAGTTGATATAATATATGAATAATATAGATAAATGTCTTGAATGGCAAACTATAATATAAGACATGAAGGTAAAGTTTTCAAGTATGAAATTCAAAGGTCATGGAATGTTTTGAAAGAAGATATAGAAAAGGTAGAGACAAGATCCACTCATGTAAAAATACTTATAAGAAGTTTAGAGAGAAATTTATTCCTATGGATTATCCACAAACCCTATATAAAGATTTCAAAAATTAATGCAAAAGGATCAAAGTATACAAGAATATACAAATAAGTTTTGCAAGGTTTCCATATGCATGTAGTATGATGAAACATAAGATGTGATTGATGTAAGGTATGAAAATGGATTTAAGTTCTCTAATCAAGATTAATTTACCATGCATAGAATACTTTGAATGGAAGATGACTATTAATTAAATTTAAAAGCAAAAGATAAATAAAATATACATAATTTGATAAGATTATCTAGTATTAGGCTAAGGAGAGGACAATCCACTCCAATAATGGGACTATGTGGATTCAATATCAATAGAGGGGTTTTTAATACCAAAATAGGAGAATCATTACATGGTGAAAAAAGGCAAGAAGATAATAGAGAAGGGTTTCAATACCAAAAAAAGGAAGAGGATTTTATAAAAGATGAAGCTATGGTGGCAATAGAGGATGGTTTATAAATCAATTCATGTATTATGTTTTTTTTATATTTGGATAAAAATGAAATAAGGTGTTAGATTGTCCACATTAAAAATATCAACAAAAGAGGCAAGAGGATCACCCAAGAGTGAATCTAGTTGAGGCTAAGATAGAAGATAAAAATATTAATGTTTTAGAAGTAGATATTAGGAAAAATATCATGAGAATAAAAATTATTACTCCAAGGTAAGAACATGTACATAATAAATAAGGTGTCGATTCATGGTTCTTAAAAAATATTTCTAGGACAATATGTATGATCTGTGCCAATGCATGATGCGTCTATGCACCTTCCAGTCACTAGACTACCTGTCATGTGTTTTGACCAAGAGTCTCCTCAGATGTCCTTAGACTAGCCATATAATGGTCTGGAAGAGGACCCAAATCACTCTAGAGCTTTTGGCATGATGGCTAGTCCTTCTATTGGTATCAGAGCTAGGTCTCGAGGTCAAAACTCACAAAATCTAGTGGGCTTGATCCACATCTCTTCTTAGAGATAGTGATCCACATCCCTCTACAGGGGTAGATGGTGGCCACTCTCTAACCAAGTTCACCTCTGAGCTTAGTGTGACTACACATAGTGGTCTATAAGAGGACCCAAATCACTCCAGAGCTTTTGGTGTGATGGCTAGTCTTTTATTGGTATCAGAGCTAGGTCTCGAGGTTGAAACCCATGGAAGCTGGTGGGCATGATCCACATCCCTTCTCAAGGATATGTCTCCCACTGAGGTGATCATTGCACACCATGTGTTTGACCAAGAATCAACTCAAGTGCTTCATGGTTGGCCATATAGGGATCTAGAAGAGGACCCATATCAATCCAAAGCTTTTGGTGTGACGGCCAATCTTTTATTGGTATCAGAGCTAGGTCTTGAGGTCGAGTCCTATAAAAGTTGGTGGGCTTGATCCCTGCCAATGCACGATGAATCTCTATGCCTTCCAGTCACTGGACTACCTACCACATGTTCCAATTGGGAATCTCCTTGTGTGTCCTCAAATTGGCCATATAGTGGTTTGGAAGAGGACCCAAATCACTCCAGAGCTTTTGGCATGATGGCCAGTCTTTTATTAGTATCAGAGCTAAGTCTCGAGGTTGAGTTCCATGAATGCTGGTGGGCATGATCCATACATCCCTTCTCAGGGATAGTGATACACTACTACCACATGTCTAACTAGGTTTTGCCTTGAGTGCTTTAATCTCTGGCCATATTATGGTTTGGAAGAGGACCCAGACCACTCTGGAGATTTTGTGTGATGGCCATCCCTGAGACCTAGCTCTGATACCAATAGAAAATTGGCCGTCATGCCAAAAGTTCCAGAGTGATCTGGGTCCTCTTCCAGACCACTATGTGTAGTCACAGTAAGCTCAGAGGTGAACTTGATCAGAGAGTGGTCACCATATACCCCTGTGGAAGGATGTGGATCGCTATCTCTGAGAAGAGATGTGGATCAAGCCCGCCAGCTTCCATGAGTTTCAACCTCGAGACCTAGCTCTAATACCAATAAAGGACTTGCCATCACACCAAAAGCTCTAGAGTGATTTGGTTCCTCTTCTAGATCCCTATATGGCTAGCCACGAAGCACCTGAGGTGATTCCTAGTCGAACACATGGCGTGCGATGATCACCTTAGCAGGAGACGTATCCTTGAGAAGGGATGTTGATCATGCTGACTAGCTTCCATGGGTTTCGACCTTGAGACCTAGCTCTAATACTAATAAAAGACTGGCTGTCACACCAAAAGCTCTAGAGTGGTCTGCGTCCTCTTCTAGACCACTATTTGGCCCAGAGACTGAAGCACTCGAGGTAGAACCCAGTTAGACATGTGGCAACAGTGTATCACTATCCCTGAGAAGGGATGTGTGGATAAATGTACTTCATGAGGTAATATATACAATGTAATTATGGTTAGTTATAGTTTTGAAAATATGGTTTCTAAGGACATGATTGATAATTTAGTTTTATATTATGAAAAACATAGTAATCCTTATCCGATGTCATTGATAATGAAAAGTAATTAATCTATATTAGATAAAAGGTTCTTAATCAAAATTACTATAGGTAAAACTTAAAAGGATGACATATGGTGTGATGTTATTCCCATGGACGCATGCCATGTGTTATTGTGAAGGCCTTGGTATTTTAAAATAAAATAAATTCATGATGGATCAAAGAACACATATACTTTATAGAATGTTGGTATGAATAAAGTATTCTTACCTTTTAAATAAGAAGGTAAGACTAAAATCATTTCATCTGTAAAATAATTTATCAACAACATGAATATGATAGGTTACTTTTATGCATTAGTAGACAATGAAGAAGACATAAAAGTGGTTAAAATACTAATACCCTTCAAGTCATTCTTTACATGGCTTGGGATTAACATTAACAAGCTTTTGAATTCACCTTAAAATTAACTTTCTCTTATACCATTCATAACTTTTAAAACTACTTGAGTAATATGACCACATAAACATACTAATGCAAAAAAAAGAGGCCAAACTTATGAAGGCCATAAATTTGATTTGTGGATATGTTTTATATGTCCTTCATGCCAAAATTATTGTATATAAATGTTTAATCCATCCATAACCTATCTTATACATTTATGGATGTTTTATATATTTTTTTGAAGCCATATGCGACCATTTGAGCATCCAAAAATGAATTTTAATATTTTATTAGATACTTTTCTCGTTTTAAAAATCATATGTTTTTGTAACCAGACATTAAATTTAGTTAAAATTAATTAGATATTTTAATTTTAGATTTTATTTTAATTTTGGATATTTTTAGAGTTATGCGCCCTTGTATGCAAAACTTACGAAAAATAATAACTACTAAAAATATCAAGTCACATTTTACTATTTTTTAGAGTTATAAATTTTTCATTTCAACATCAATTATGAGTTGAGTATAATGTATACATGGTTTTTAATTATTTTAAACATTAAATATGAATCAATACATGTTTTGTTTCAAAAGTGATGCTTATTAATATTTTTTTTGTCTTGATAGCATTTATGTTCATTAATTAGAATAGGTTAGTGTTATGTATAGATTAGGTATATCGCAATAATTATACTTCTTGATTAATAAAATTAAATAAGTGTTTGTGAATTTAGGTATACCACAATAATTATATTCATTAATGAACCTTGGATGACCAGGACAGGTCATGTTTATGAGTTTACCAAGAGACTAGTAATTCAATGAACTAGGTAAAAACTAAATACCTAACTTTATACGAGAATGTTTACCCTAATAAAATATTATTTAGATTAATAAATAAACAACATAAATATTTATAGTGTTGTTTATTAATAAATAAGCATTCACATTTAGTTTATTAAAAAGAGTTTTAATAACATAAAATATTGTAGATACTTTGGAACAATTCCTAAAATTGATCCAATATCTTCTATTATTGTTGGTTATTATTTCAGCTTCGTATTTTATATAATATAAAATGTATAATTTAATTTCATATGACTCAACGTTTTGGTTAACTGAAAACATTATTACTACATTGTGTACATCACATTTTTTGAAAATGCTTTGATCCATGGTAGGAAATTTCCAAAATATATTATTGAATGAAATTAATGGTGAATTAAAAGTTTAAATATGGAATTTATTAATTTATTAATCCAATACCTTTATATGTTGTAGATAAAATCAACCATTTCATTTCTAAGCACAAAGGCATGAAAAAAAATATTTGGCTTAGACACAACATGGAAATGTTGTAATCATTTACTAGACAAATTGCATAAATGAACACATGTAGTACAATGAAAATGAATTTTTGAAACATATATGATTATAATTATAAATTGAATACCCACAACTGATATACACAAAACCACTCTACATCATTAGAAAAGGAATCCCTACATTCAATCTGAATCAACACAAATGATTACTTGGGCAAAGGAGTCATTTCTTAGATTGAAAACCTTTGACCAAACCTTTTAGATATAAATACATGAATCCATATGTATTATAAGCCTCTCCTTCAAAGTAATATTTATTTTTATCCTTATGAAAAAGGTGTTTTCATTGGTTTCCATCTAATTTTAGACAAAAATATGATTCTTGGTAATTAGTGGAACCACGTAGGCATCAACTTGTTACAAAACCATGGTTTTCATGTTTTCAACCCCTTAATAAATCTTCCTCAAATAATCCATTTTAGGTATGCCTACAAATCTCCCCTTTCACATTTGGTTTTAACTCTATTTCAATGCAATAAGAAAATCCTTGGGTAAACTCAAGTAAATTCACACTACCACCTCCTTGTTCTCCCACACTACCTTTGTAAGAATATTCATATCCCTTGAAAACTTTACTAATATTTTGACATCTATAAACCTTATTGTATAAGTTAGTATTTGGAATCAACCCATAGACTACGAATTCCTAGACCTCAAGTGTCATAGGTGTTTAAACACTTAGCCCCTCACCTCAAAATGTAGAAACTTCAAACAAACATGGTTGTACCTACCCAATAGAATAATTACTCATCTAATCTCATAAAAAATGTATGGTCCTAACTAGCATGAATTTTCAAACATAGAATATGAATATATGGAGGTAGAGGAACTTTAGATCCCAAGAATAAAACCCCTAGCTTTAGCAACTGGAAAAATGTTGGAAGTTGGAGTGTTAAAAAAAGTAAAGACCTCGGCCCTAAATAGTTTACAACCATAAATACTTTATTGAATAAAATAAACATTAAATGACCTACCACTATTGAGGTGGTACTAGAGATAAAAACACACGGATCAAGTCCATAGTATTTGCAGCACTCAAAAGAGAGATCTAAGCCCTTTAATACTATTGAATTCCCTTTACATATCTCCCTTGAATATGTATAAGATAATGGGGAGTGGTTTGAAATACAAATATATTAAAAATGTAAGAGGAAAAAATATAAAAAGGTAGAGTAAATGTCTCATAAATCAATGATCCTTTTATCAGGTTTGCATTATGTTGAAAAAAAGTGGAAGAATTATAGAAACTTAAAGTAAGGTGGGTTGGTTTATTGATTCTTTTTTAAATAATTTGTATTGTTATGCCTTGTCGCACGTTTAGTTGTATCTATTACAAGCATCCTAATAAAATATTATTTCATCCTTTTTCTCTTGGTAAAATACTATGGTGCCATTCAAAACCCAATTTAAACATATTTAATAAAAAATAAAAAAAATTAGTAAAAAATATATATTTTATCATAAGCATAAAAATACTATTATTACCTTCATTTAGGGGTGTAATGTTTTTAAACAATGGCAACTTTTGAGAACCTCATGTGCTATAATTTAAAAACCTATCATCTAATAGGAATGGTAAAGACATTCTAACCTCAGGGGCTTGCCATTGTTGACTGTGTATACCTTTGCCTTGAAAATCCTTTGTTGAATCTCATTGTTGATGAAGCCCTTTGCACTAATAACCTTCAGCTTTGCTAAAACTTTCATTTCAAGAGCAACCTTTGGCTTTGATACCACTTGTTGGTTAAGAGGCAGAGGGAAAAAATAGAAACATAGAGCTACTGCTCTATTAAAATTTTATATTGAATAGACAACAATAGAGCATTTCATATGCTAAGTCCAGCACACTGAAAAATAAAACATGTATATTTCTGTTTAAACAGAGCTTCAGCTCTTTCATACACAAAATTAAGAAAAAACAGGGCAGCTTCTTTATATATAAAAACAGAGCAAACTTTTCTTTTAATTCTCTGCACACACACTAATTCAAACAACACACGGTCTTCCTTATTTTTTCTACGGTGAATGGAAGACCATACTCCTAATAACTTCACTGCAGAAGAAATTAATTAGACAGAAAGGTGAAGGGACTGAAAAAGTATGGGCATAAATACATAATAATGAAGATAGGATAGCAATGTATGGGAGAGTTGAATAGAGGCATGGAGATAGACAGATCAGTTCTGTAGAAGGACTTCAACATTTATGAGAAAACAGTGTTTTGTTTGATGCGTTCTTTGAGGGTAGTTGGGATTACATTCCAACAAGTAAGTGGTCCATATGAAAGACCTTTTTATTCACATACTAATGGTGTGGAAAACATTTTGGTCTGGATATTTCTTTTTTTAGGTGATCCGAAATAGCTAAACAATTGCCAGGAAGGACAGACGCTGATATAAAAAGTCACTGGAACAATCGTCTAAAGAGAGCACCGCTGGATAGGGTGAAAGAAAACATGACAAAGATCCTTTCTGCTCCTCCACTATCTTCAAATATTGGTTCTCTTGAGACGGAAGCAAGATTCGGCACACAGTGTGTGAACCTTGTTGCAAAGGGAAATATTAACCACAACTTTATCGGGGAAAAATTAACAACCAGTTCTCTGGTATCGATTTCTTTTGCACAACAGCAACAGCTACAGGCATATAATTCACAAAGCGCAGACAAGCAATTTATCCGAGAAGATCAACTGAGCCTATTTTCAGAAAACATTCTCTCTGAAGTGGCTAATTAGTTGCTTCGGACAGAATTCAAATTCAGGTAATTACAACGGCCCTCTTGAAGTAGCACCACAGAATTATTTTTCTCCTATGTTACACACCAACTGCTGTGGAGCGTCACTTCCACCAGAAGTCTCCGTGGATTTTATGAAATTTTCAAATATCTCGAAGGAATTACAAGGAACTGCAACGTGCACAGGGTTCATGAGTACCATAGACGGCAAATATTATTGGAGAAACATGCTAAATTTAGTGGGCAGTATCTTTACAGGAATTGAAGATGTCATTGCAAAACAATAATACCATAATTTCGTTTTAGTTTATATATTTTCATTTTTACAATAAGATAGTTTTCTCTTGGGAACATAAATTCATTACATTGTTGATTACTTGTACTCTACTCAACGTGTAGTAATTGCTTCGACCGATATGAATGCTGATATATAACGGGGAATTGGTGGTTTTGTCTTAAGTATATTGTATATTTCATCAATGATTACGAAAGCGTAATTTTCACATAAGAATGACCAATGTGTTTGTGCGCATTGTTCTTACATAACAATTAATAGTAACTGTTAGAATTTTCATGAAGCAAACGTATTTTATTCAACTTGATATTAAAAGATTACAAATCGCCTCACATATATAGAGGACTGCGAAGAAATACAGAAGAATTAAAAGAGATTTAAAATAGCTTATAAATAAGCTGACAAGCATAAAACCAAAAAAAAACACATTTAAAATAAAAACTATTATTCTACGCAACACTTTAAAACATGCTTTAAAGAAAACAAGGTTGGTTGAAATTAAACATTCCAACACTCCCCTTTAAATTTTATCGTGAGCTGCTTCAACATCTATAACACCCAAATTTTGTCTTAAGCGTTCCAAATTCTCTGTAAATAAATGTCCAAATTTTGTCTTAGGCGTTCGAAATTCTCTATAAATAATGGTCTTATGAATATATCTGTTAGATGGTCTTTAGATCTGCAAAATTCCAAATGCATATCTCCATTGTTCACTAACTCCCTGATGAAGTGATACCTAGTGTCAATATGTTTGCTTCTCTTATAAAAAACATGATTCTTTGAGAGTGCTGATGCAGAAAAAATAGGCCAAATTCTAGAGGCCATAACTTATGATTGGTAGCTTTGTTTGAGGTTTTCCACATGTCAAAACAACCGTCTCAAAAAGATTGTTGGTACCCTAAGCCTCACTATCGTGCCCTAAGCCGCACTTTCTGCTTAAAGGCATTTTTTTTATAAAAAAAATCATATGCCAAATGAGACCATTTGAGGGTCAAAAATTACAATTCAAAGATCTTTCATTTTTATTTTTTTTAAATTGCATATATTTTATAAATGGATGTGAATTTTAGTTAAAATTCATCCTATAGATTAATTTTAGTATTTATAGTATTTTGGAAGATTTTTAGAGTTGCAGGCAAAATTAGCTAAAACTAACAAGTATTAAAAATAGAAGTTTATATATATATATATATATATATATATATATATATATATATATATATATATATATATAGTAGTTGTTGTTATTTTTTTTTTTTAAGAAAAAAAATTTAACATGTCAACTCTAATTATGAGTTGAAGCTTATCTATGCATAGTTTGTAATTATTTTAATTGAATCAATATGAATCAATTATGAATTATTTTTTAAGATCTTGATCTATTGTAATTTTTGGTGTAGAAAGGCAAGATGACAATAGGTAATGGTTTCAATACCAACAAAGAGGATGATGGTTATAGAGAGGATGAGGTTATGGTGGTGCTAAAGGATGGCCCCTGAATTAGCATAGATCTTGTATTTTTTATAGCTGTGAAGAAGAAGGGCACAGAACATTTGAATGTCCAAAGTATCAAGATCAAGAAAGGAGGCAAGAGGATCCTCCAAGATTGAATCTAGTTAAGGCTAAGATAGAAGAGCAAAAAATTGAAATTACATCAAAATATATTGGATAGAATCTCATGATGGAAAGAACAATGATCGCTCCAAGGAAGGAACAAGATAGAATAAAGAAGGTGGTGATGCATGGTTATAATTATTCATTTTTCAAATAAGATGTACTTTAGGTAGAAAGATATGCAAATTAATTATAGATGGTGATATTTATAGAAATATGATTTCTCAAAAAATTATAGATAGATTAAATTTGTAATATGAAAAGCATCCTAATCCTTATTGCATTTCATGGTTTAAGAAAGAGAATGAAGTTACACTAGAGAAAAGGTGTTTAATCAAGTTTTATATAGGAAAAACTTATAATAATGAAATATGGTTAGATTTTATTCTGATGGATACATGCCACATGTTATTAGAGAGAACATGACAATGTGATTGGAAAGTAATTCATGATGGAGCAAAGAACATATACATTTTATGGAAAGGTGGTACAAAGGTAGTTAACTGCTACTTTTTATTCATGATGTTTTAATATTCATTAAGACTAAAAAAGAACACTTACAACATTTGAGAATGGTTCTGGATTTTTTAAGAAAAGAAAAATTGTATGCAAATTTGAAGAAGTGCACATTTATGTAGAATAATTGGATATTTATAGGATTTGTAGTTTTAGTAGATGGTACGAGAATGGATGAAAAAAAGATACAACAATTTTCGAGTGGCTTATTTCAAAAATCATTATAGAGGTAAGATTCTTCCATGGTTTAACATTTTTTTACAAAAAAATTATGAAAAATTTAGTCATACTGGAGCACCAATAATAAATTGCATGAGAGCGAAGGAATTTGAATGGGCTACAACAACGACAAAAAATTTGGAATTTTTGAAGAAGATTAAAAAAAGACCAATTTTAAAATTATCAAAATTTAACAAAGCATTTAGATTTTATTTTGATTCTTCATTTGTGGGATTGTTGCTATGTTAAGTCAAGAAGGAAAGGCAGTAGCATATTTTTAAAAAAATTGAATGAGATAAGAATTTTTTTTAGACGTATAATGTTGAATTTTATACAATTGTACAAGCATTAAGACATTGGAGTCATTAATTAGTGTCTAAGGACTTTATCCTAATTACAAATCATGAGGATTTGAAGTATGTGAATACACAAAAGAAATTAAATATTAGGCATGAAAAGTGGGTATATTTCTTATAGGGGTATACTTTGGTATTGAAACATAAATCAAGAAAATAGAATCAAGTCGCTGATGCATTGAGTAGGAGAGTGGAATTATTGACTACTATCGTGAGTGAAATAGTTCGTATTTGAAGCTATCACACAATTATATGATATTGATCCATATTTTAGAAAGGTAGTTGAGTAGTGTAGGAATCCATTAATAGATGAGACATACACTATTCATGGTGAGTATTTTATACAAGAAGGTTATCTCTTCAAAGGGAAACAATTATGCATTTCAATTGGGTCTCTACAAGATAGTATAATAATAGAATTACATTGTGGAGGTTTGGTTGGATATTTTGGAAAGATGAAGATAATAGCTTTGGTGGAGGAAAAGTATTTTTCCCAAAGATGAACATAGATGTGACAAAGTATATTTTTAGGTGTATGATATGTCAGGTGGCTAAAGTATATACATAAAATCTTGGATTGTACATGCCATTACCAATTCTAAGAGGACCATGAGCATATTTGAGTATAGATTTTGACTTTGAATTACTAGACACACATAGAGATAACGATTCAATATTTGTTTTTGTAGATAGAATTTATAAAGTGGATCATTTTATTGCATGTAATAAAATAAATGATGCCACTAGAGTTTCATAATTATTTTTTAAGGATATTCTGAGATTGAATTATGTTCCAAAAACTATTACTTCAGAAAGGGACATAAACTTTGTAAGTCATTTTTGGAGGACTTTGCAGAAGAATATGGGTGTTAAGATATAATTTACTAGTGCACATCACCCACAAATAGATGGATAAACAAAATTTGTGAATAGTAGTTTGAGAAAAAATTAAGATGTATAGTAGGAGACAAACCTAGGTAATGAGGCTTAGATTTACCATAATATGAGATTGCATATAATAATTCAGTGATTAGATCAATAGAAAAATTAACATTTCAAATTGTATAGGATAAATCTTATGATTATTTTAGTTTATATACAATTACTAATTGCATATAGAATTATTGATGATACAAAATCATTTGTAGAACATATGCAATAGATACAACAAAGAGTAAGAATAAAGTTACAATAAAGTACTGAGAAATATAAAGCATCAGTGAATATCAGAAAAGGACCCAAGGTATTTGAGGAAAGAGTTTGTAATGGTTTTCATTAGGAAAAAAATATTTCCAAAAAGTAAATACAAAAAATTGAAGTAAGAGAGAATTATTCCATATATAATTGTGAAGAAAATGAATGACAATGCTTATAAGGTGAGTTTACCTTAGAATTTTGATATCTCTCTAGTATTTAATGTTTTATATTTTTATGAATTCCATGGATAATATGGTTTAAAATATGAATATAATGAAGTAAATTGGTAGCATCTAATTTCAAAGAAGAAGGAAAAGATAGTGTATGTTTTGGACATGAAGATAGTGAGAATAAGACGAGAGAATTATAACATGTATTTGGTCTAATGGGAAGGATTGTAAGAAGAAGACAACACTTGGATTATAGAATAGGACATAAAGAGAATTGACAGAGAAAAATCATAGTAGTTCAATCATGAAAACTCACAAGATCTAAGTTATTTTCAATCAGAGCAGCGTGATGCATAAAAAATATGCCAACTTTTAAAGGTCATATTTTTTTATCTATATCTTTTTTTGAGCTCTTCCACATGCCAAAATGATCATCTAAAAAAATGTTGCTTCCTTAAGTGGTACTTTATTTTTAGAGACATTTTAAACAAAAATTTGGAGGTTAAACAAGACCATCTAAAGGTCCTAAATTATAGTTTAATGATGTTTTAAGAAATTTTTATTTTTTAAAAATTACATAATTTTATGATCAGATTTGGACTTTAGTTTAAATTCATCCTATATGTTAATTTTATTGTTTAGATTATTTTGGATTATTTTTAGACCTTCATGTGCTTTCATGCAAAACTTTCTCAAAATAACAACTGCTAAAAATAAAAGCATTTTTTTTTTTAAAATTTTGCATGTCCATTATAATTTTGAGTTGAGACTTACTTATGGATGGTTTTTAATTATTTAAATACAATTAATATGAGTCAATTTTGGTTTATTGTTTCAAATCTTTACCTATTGTAATTTTTTGTCTTATTAGTAATTTTGGTTCGTTAAGTGCAACTGTTGATTTGTTGCCACAAAATACTCATGTAGAATTTGACTACTTATAAACTATTTATGAAAACACTTTCCATGTCTAAACTACTTAAAATGCATATGATGTTTTTGCCACATACTGTATTTTCTTGGATGACATTTTCACTATAAGCTACTTCTTTTATGACCATGAAACGCCCCCTTTACAAAAACAAAAAACATATCCATAACTATTCTTCCTATCATCTATGCTAATTTTAAAATCACCATTAGTAGATCGCATCAAATAAAAATCATTATTTTTATAACATAATATTTCAGATATCATGTTATTGTTGTAACATATCTCAATATTCATTTTCCAAATTACAAACATGAGTTTTTTGGTGACTCCATCAATCTTGAAATGAAGTTAATTGCATACTTAATATATGGCCCTATAGTTTTGAATTACATAAAACATACAATGATTCTTCTCAACATAGTTGGATGAACATTGGGTCTTTTGTTTTCTTTGTTGAGTTTTGTACCTATTACAATTTGACATGGTGCATGATTATAATTCATCATCTTAAATATTCTTGACACATCCTTGACATACTTAGATTGATAAATAAATATAACACTATGTGACTTATCAAATTTAATTCCCATAAAATATTTCATAAATCACAAATCTATAATTTTAAATTATTTCTTTATTATTGATTTGAATATGTCTGTAGAAAAATTTCTAGTAAATATTAAGTCATCCAAACATAAACATACAATCAAAATATGAATTTTATTGCTAACATTTGTGTACAATGTAGGATCACAATTTATTCAATTGAATCCATTACTTGTCACATATGATTCAATCTGACTCTACCGTGCTCTTGCTACCTATTTCTGCCCATAAAGAGTTTTCTTCAATATGTATATCTTATCTTCATATCCATGCACTTCATAACCTGGTGGTTGTTGTACATGTCATTTTTATATGAAACTACTTAGAAACATTGATTTGACATCCATTTAGTAAACCTTCCAATTGGTTTGTGCTTCTATGGCTAAAACCATTTTAATTATACAAAACCTCACAGGTAGTGAAAAATGTTTCATTATAATCAATTTCATGTTATTGATAAAAATCTTTTACTACTAACCTTACTTTATCCTTGTTAACTTATCCTTATGCATTGAATTTGTTCTTATAGACCTGTTTGATGTCTTTAGCTTTTGGTAAATCTACTAGTTCACATGTTTGATATATTTCAATAGAATCTATCTCTTCATACATATCCTTTATCAAATGTTGTTCCTTATTTTATTCTTCAAAATATACATAATAATTACAGAAGAAAATAAAATTTTAATGTAAATCTAAATTCTCTTCTTCTTGATCATAAATTTCTTTCAAGCATCTTATTTTGTTACCTCTATGTCTTGAACTTAATGAGGAAAGTGTATGATTTAATTAATTACATCATTGCCAATTGGGACTTGCATTAACTAGTGAATCACCTAGAAAAAAATCCCTTAGTGTTCTTAGATCTACTAAATTATCTTGTTGTATATTTATTAATAGAGTACATGTTGCTTGTCAACATTATTAACCACCTTACACACCTTTTTCCATTGATTATTTTTTTCTTGAGGTACTTCTACTCCAACTATTATGGTTATTTCAATACTTCTATCCCAAAATTCTTCTTATTTGAATTCAACATCTCTACTAATAAATACCCTCTTAGTAATGGAATTGTATAACTTGTATGTTTTTGATATTTTTCTATAACCAATAAAGATACATTGTTTACTTCCATCATCTATCATTATTCTTATTTATTCTAGCACATGTGTATATGCCACATATCAAAAATATATTAAGAGAGATAAACTATGATTTCTACCACCACATCCTTCCAATGTAGTTTTGTCTTTAACACTCTTTTTAGGACATTTGTTTAGAATATAAACTAGACATGCAACTGCTTCTACCAAGTATTCATTAGACAAGTGCTTGGCCTTCAAAATGATCTTAGCCATATTCATGATTGTTCTATTCTTCCTCTCTACAATGCCATTACGATGTGGTGTGTGTCTTATATTAAATTATTTCTTAATTCCATGATTCCTACAAAAAGATTTAAACTTATTTAAAGTCTACTCATCACCTCTATTTGACCTGAGTACCATGATATATAGGCCACTTTATTTTTTAACCATTGATTTGAACTCTTTGAATATTCTTAAGACTTTAGAATTCTACTTGATAAAATATAACTAATTTTTCCTTCTAAAATCATCAATTAATGTTAAAAAATATAAACTTCTTAGTAATGTTGCTGTCTTTTTAGGTTCACATATTTCAGTGTGAATAAGTACTAATGGTGGGTTTTCCATATGAGACACCCCTTTTTGAAAACATTCCCTATTTTTATTTTTTCCAAAATACAACTCTCACATGAACTTGATATTTGCTCAATTGGTGGTAATAATCTCACCATCTACTTCTTCTATAATAAACTTAAACCTCCAAAATGAAGATGTTGATACTTAGATGTCATAACTATATGATATCTAAATGGGTTTCCTTGTAATTTTCCTTGCATTACTCTTGAATTGAATTTTCACTATTGATTTGAAGTGAGAACATTTGGTTCCTAGTCAACTCAATATTTAAAATCAACTTGTCACTTACAAATTTCTGTATTATAGTACATACATTATCTTTGAATGATACTTTGTAACCTTTCAACATAAGTTACCCAATAGTAATGAGATTATGCTTCAAACCTGGCACAAAATAAACATCCAAAATAGTTTTCTTTCATCATGTTTTGTGAAAATATCAATCACACCTTTACCCATCACTGATACTTTGTTATCATTTCCTAACTTGACTTATTAGTTCATAAAACTATCTAAAATTTCAACCAAATCACTATTTATTGTTCTATGATTAATGCATCCACTATCTAAGAACCAAATATCAATGGAAATCTCTAAAGTAACTTGACATGTAATGAATAATGAATTTGAATTGCTTTCGAATACATATAAAATATTTGAATTTTGAATACCCTTGTCTGCTTGGTTTTTCCAACTCTCATGCACATAATGCCTAGAATTCTTAAAATAACTAAAATGAACATTGGTTTTATCATATCTCTAAAATTATTGATGATATTAGATGTGACCTCTAGAAGTATAAGTATTTAAATTTTGAGTTATTCTTTCTCCTTTATAGGGACTATTTCTTCCACCTCTTTGATTATTATTTTTACTCCTACCTCTGAGGCTTAACCTTCCTCTTCCTCTAACACTATTGAATGGATTGCCTAATTTAAAATAGTTATCTAAAGAGGAAGTAATGTTTCTATTCATTTTCGTTCATGAGATAATAGAGACCCCATGAACTCATCTACATATATCTTTGTTAGATCTTTAGATTCTTCAATAGTAACAATAATATAATAAAAATTATTAGATATACTCATGATAGTATATTTTACAACATTATGATTAGGTATTTATTCTCTATGTGATTTTATTTGATTAACAACATTCATGCCTTGTTAAAAATATGGTGTATAGACTCTAAATCTTTCATCTACACATTCTAAAATATTCTCCTAAGAGAATACAATCTAGCCCCTTTTACATTGGTGGTTCTATGATAAGTTATTTCCAAAGTATCCCATGTCCTATTGAAGGTAGTTACTATTTCAACTCTATTGAAAATATATATTTTACATTATTCTTTTTGTTTTCTATAAGATGGTCTTTCTTTACCTATGCCAAAGCCTAATATGCTTCAAGATATATATGCTTTATGAATCAGTTACTCACTAGATTCTATATATATTTTGAATGAAACAACCTTTTCTTTTTGATTGACCAAAAAATATAAGTTTTACCTAAGAAATTTGGAATTAATACTAAGTAATGATGTTTGATTTCGTGATTTATTACAACAAATCAATTCTGTATTTCTCCTTATTGATTTTATGAATGAGAATAGCTTGATGGATTCATGTGTCGTTCTGTCTTTTGACTTTAGTCATGAAAGACTTATTGAATTGATTCCTTTTTATATAAATTTCCACAATGTTTTTTATGTCTTATCTACTATCTTATAGTAGATGGATTAATCTCAAGGGATGTTAATTTTTTAATGTTGTCCTCTTCCACGATCTATCTAATATTCTACTTCTTCCATACAATCTATTTTTTCTTTATAGTGTTTTTTTATTGCACTTTGTCTCCTCTATATGCTTATGATGCATTTACTTTCAATATTTATTCTTGGGTTTGGATTGATATTCTCCTCTCTCTTGAACTTATAGCTTTGGTACCACAATGAAGCAAAGTGACTTTATTCAACTTTTTATTAAGATATTATAAATCATTTCACATATATAGAGGACTATGAAGAAATATAGAAGAATCAAACCCACTTTAAAACAAATTATAAATAACATCAAAAACATAAAATAAAAAACAAATATTTAAAATAAAAAATTATTATTCCACGCAATGCTTTAAAAAAATGTTTTAAAGAAATCATAGTAAGATGAAATTAAACATTCCAACAGTTCTAATATGTAACACTCAAACTTTGTTAGATAGTTATTCTGAGATTACAACTTTGTTGTGTTGTGCCAAAATATGTTTTATTACCTCTAAAAAAAATTAGAAACATAAAAAATGTTTTAATAACAATAGATCTCTCTTACAATCATCCATAAGACATCAAATAGAAATAAAATCACAAAGGACCATAATTTCAAAGTTTTCTTAGTATTTATTAAAATCAAAGTGTGTTTGAGATTTAATAGTTGCATATTAATTTTTTTGATTTTATATATGGTTTAAGAGACATAAATTATAAACACAACCTTATATGTGCTAACATTTTTAGATTTATTATTTTATCTGATACATATTTATTTCAAAAATGCAAACTAGATCTTGATTTAAAATATCGATACTGTTCTTACACCTTAACCCATTACAATTGTATGATTTGTTACAAGGTTAAATGTTTAAGGTCTTATTTTAATATATCTTAGCTTTCTCATTCTAATCAAATATAGGGTCGAGATGCTTCACCCATTTTTCTATATAAACACATAAAATATAATAGACTTTAAACAAACCAGATGAATGATAGATTTCAATGCAAAAGTAAACAATCTTTATATCATGATTAATGCAAATATATTTCATAGTGCTTCATTTCTCATTTTGCTTGTTATAAACAAAACAATAATTTTGTAGAGATTATTTGGTCATCAACACATTTGTTGCATGAAAATAATAATTTAAATAAAATAGATCATTCAAAAAATTTCTTTTTAAAAAGTGAGTATTATGTTGGCTTTGCATAGAACACTTTACGGGAAACTAGAGACAAAATAATAAATGTAGTTGATCGAGTAGATATAATATGTGGGTAAAGATATTGAAATAGTTTGACGTGGTAGGGGAGATTAACCATCTATTGTGGTTTGATTTAACATCCTCCAATACTCTCCCTTAATCTTCACTACCTATCAATAATGCCTATGATTTCTTAGATATGATCAAACACGTTCTTTGAATGTGGATTTGTAATGAAAATGGATTTTTAAAGATGTCTATTAGTTGTTTTTAAAACCTAAATAACTTAGGATATATATCACCATTATTCACCAATTTAAAAATAAATTTATATCTAGTCTCAATATGCTTGTTGAATTTTTGGAAAAAATATTTTTTTGATAATGTTATAACTAATTTATTTCCTCAATATATTTTTATAGGATCTTCTTGAGTATGCAACAAATCTTAAAATACCCTTCTCCTCCAAGATGCCTGGTAAGTAGTTGATGTGGCTACAACCTATAACACTCTGGGTGATGAAAGTGTATATCTATACAACTGATTAGATTGAAGTCATTTGATTGTTTATATATGATCCCAAAAATCTTTAATCTAGATATGTATAATAGTATTGTATTTCTAAATTTTGTATCTGATTCTTTTGGTTTATCCATGAATCTTTAGATAAGGCTAACCCTATGCATAATTTAAGGTACTGTGGTGGTTAGATACATGAGGTTTCACACTTATATATTAGATAAAGTGGCATCAAGACTTAAACTTTTATCCTCCATGCTATGTTTTAAACCCAATACAATAGGTGTTCAATTAGAATTAACATTTATCATCTTAAATCTGTTCAACAAGTTATTAACATAATTTTATTAACATATGAGAATTCTTTCCTTGGTTTCGATTAACTCTTTGTGAATAAAATATATCATAAGCCCCAAACCAGTCATATTAAATTCATCCTTCATGGTTGTCTCAAAAGAGTTAGTTGAAAAATTACCAATAAATATCAAATCATCACATAGAAAAAAATTATCAAAATTTGTCCTTCATCATTGGATTTGACATACAATATAGGTTTATTTCCAAAATTACTAAACCCATTGATGAGAAAATCATAATCTATTCTATAATACCAAGCACTAGGATCTCATTTCAATATATATAAATCCTTTTTCAGATTTTAGACCTTGTGCTCTTCTCCCCAAACATCATGATCAAGGGGTTGGTTTTATAAACATTGACTTCTAAAATTTCATTCAATAATGCTGATTTGACATCTATTTGATACACCTTCCAATTATTTTGAACTATGATAGATAAAACCATTCTAATAATGTCTAGTCTTACTATGAGCGTACATGTTTCATTATAATATATTCTAGATTTTTGTGTGAAGCCTTTCGCTACTATTATTACTTTATGTTTTTCAATATTCCCATCTACATTAAACATTGTTTTATAAACCCATTTTTTCTCCAATTATATTCTTTCCTTCAGGAATCTCTACAAGATTTCATATTTGATTATTTTCAATTGATTGAATCTATTCATCCATAGCTACAATCCAATTTTCACCCCTAATTAAATCCTCAAAGTAAATTTGGTAATCTTGTGTTAAAAATGAATAATCAAAACATAAATCCATGTTTTTGGTTTCTTATGACTGATTATAAATCTCCTTCAGGTTTTGTGTCTTCTTCAAAGTGTTTATTAATCGTGATCTCAATGATGTAAGTGTTGGATTAGAAGACTCGCTATTGTTATTAATTGTTGGATTATATGGAGTTGGAGTGGTAGGTTATTTATAAGGAATTATAGGAATATTTGCATCTATAGTAGGATTAATACTTTGAATTTGATTGTCCTCATTCTCATGTGGAACATTAGCTATAATTGTAGTTGTTTTGTATATGTTGCCATTCAAATCTTCTTCTTCAAAAAATTATACATCATCACTTATTATTACCTTATTTGTCATTGGATTATATAGCTTATATGATTTATATTGTTCCCTATACAGAACATAGATGCAATTTTCACCTCTATCATCTAACTGATTTCTTATTTCATGGGATATCAAGGAGTATGCTACACATCCGAAGACTCTCAAGTTTGAGATATTATGGTTAATTTTACTCAAAATTTTTTTGGTTATCTTATTTATCACTACTTTTGTTAGAAATCTATTCAAAATGTATACTATGCATGCAACTGCTTCAACCCAATATTCATTTGGTATATGTTTATCTTTTATCATTTTTCAAGTCATTTTCATAATTATCCTAGTTTTCCTTTTATTTAGATTATTTTGGGGAGGTATATAACTAGTTGTAAGCTATTTCTTAATCCCATTGGGTTTGTTAAAAATTATAAAATCATTTGACATGTATATATCTCCTCGATCAATTCTCAACACTTTGATATAGAATCCACTTTACTTTTCAACTTTGGCCTTGAAATCCTTTAAAATAGAAAACACATCTAACTTATATTTTAATAAATAGACATATTGTTTTTGGTCAAAATCACCGACCAATGTCAATAAATATATTTTTTCATTTATAGATGATGTTTACATCCCCCCGTAGAGATATGAGGGGATTATCTCAAGTGGATGCCTTATTCTCTAAGATTTTACAAACAGAAACTTTCTAGTATGTTACTATCTTATTATGTAACTCTCATATGTTTTTTAAAGCTACTCTATTGGTAGTAATCTATTCACAAATATTTTCTTGTGAAACATCTACAATCCACTATAATTTAGATGCCCAAATCTCAAGAGCCATAATAAAGATTAATTTTTCTATGAGACTTTAAAATTTGCCTCAACAATTGTTTATAATATTTGAACTTATGAAACAAGTTCACCATTAATCTTAAGAGGAAACAAAATGTTTCTTATCCTATTAAATTTTGTAATTAGTGTATTAATAGGTTTCTTGTCCAAAATTACAAATTATCAATTCTTAAAGAATATCATATACCCTTTTTAAAGTAGTTGACCAATGTGTATGATATTCTATTTTAATCTATGAACATAGTAAACATCAAGGGCATGCTTATTCTCACTGTGTTTTATTTTTATGTTAATTTATAATTTCCCCATGATTAGTAATCAGTGATCATCCCCATCTTCACTTTTAATTTTAATGAATCATCTATTGTTACAAAAACCTCCTTACTTCTAGTCATGTCATTGCCAAATTGGTTATCTAAGAACCGTACTTCATTTTAACACTCTTATACAACATTAAATATTATGATCATTGTGTTTCTCTCACTTATGTTGTCATGGTTTTCATTTGTAAGAATTTGATTTTATTTATTCATATCTTATTGCTTTTTTATACATTTATATCCAAAATGCCCAAATATTTTACAATAGTGGCATGTAATGTTGGATTTATCATACACTTATCCTCGAGGATGGTTATGAAAATGGTTGTTACCTCTTCCTTTTATTGGTGTGAAACATGTATGCAGGCTTGATGTTCATCTTTTTCTATCAAATTGATTAGATTCTCTTATTCCTTTTCATGAAAAATTACCTCTATCTATACTATAATTTGATCTCCTTCTTGCTATACTATTTGAAAGTTAATTTTTCATATATTTTACAATTAAGGTGCTCCTAAATGATTCAACCTCTATTCATGTGATAATCATGAGTCCATTAATTCATCAACTAATTATTGGGTTATATATTTAGTCTTCTAAATGGCCATTACTAATAAATTAATTTTATCAACAAACTTATCAAAATATTTTCTACATCCTTATGATCTTTAATACATTCATCATGAATCCATATTATATTTACAATCCACATTACATGTGTAAATAATTAATTTATATTATATTATTATTTCGTTTAGATATTTTCAAATTCCCTTGTAAGTATTTTTAATTTCATAGTTTTAAATTTACTTTTACCTTGGTATATTATTTTCCAAATATCTCATGCTTGCTTTGACCTTGTGGCCATTGCAACCCTTGTAAAACCTAGATCCTTCATTTTTTGATGGATGAATAATAGTGCCTTGATATACTTCTTATTTTCATATGATAAATCTTTGTTATCCTAAGAAAGAGCTTTGAATGAGTTTTGATCTACCACCTATGGAAATCCATTTTCCACTAAGTATCAAAACACAAATCCACTTTTTTAGTTTCTAATTGATCACAAATATCCTTCAAGTTTTGTCTCTTCTTTGAAGTGTTTATTAATCATAATATTAATGATGTAAGTGTTGGGTTAGAAGACTCTCTAGTGTTATTAATAGTTGGCTTATATGGAGTTGGAGTTGTAGGTTCTTTATAAGGAATTGTAGGAACATTTACATCTATAGTAGGATTAAAACATTGAATTTGATTGTCCTCATTCTCATGTGAAACATTAGTTGTAATTGCAGTTGTTTTGTATATGTTGCCATTCAAATCTTCTTCTTCAAAAAATTATACATCATCACTTATTATTACCTTTGTTGTCATTGGATTATATAGCTGATATGATTTAGATTGTTTCCTATATAGAACATAGATGCAATTTTAACCTCTATCATCTAGCTTATTTCTTAATTCTTGCAATATCAAGGAGTATTCTAGACATCTAAAGATTCTCAGGTTTGATATATTATGCTTATTTTTACTCCAAAAGTTTTTCATTATCTTATTTATCACTACTTTTTTTATAAATCTATTCAAAATGTATACTATGGTTGCAACAGCTTAGACCCAATATTCATTTGGTAGATGTTTATAATTTATCATTCTTCAAGTCATTTTCATAATTATCCTAGTTTTCCTTTTATTTAAATTATTTTGGTGAGGTATATATCTAGTTGTAAGCTATTTCATAATCCCATTGAGTTTGTAAAAAAATATCAAATCATTTGACATGTATATAGCTCATTGATCAATTCTCAACACTTTGATATAGAATCAACTTTATTTTTTCCACTTTGGCCTTGAACTCCTTTATAATAGAAAATACATCTAACTTATATTTTAATAAATATACCTAATTTTTATTGTCAAAATCACTAATGAATGTCAATAAATATAGATTTTCATTTACAGATGATGTTTGCATCCCTCCACAAAGATATGAAGGGCTTATCTCAAGTGGAGGCCTTATTATATAAGATTTTACAAACAAAAAATTTATAGTATGTTAATTTCTTACTATGCAACTCTCATATGTTGTTTTAAGATACTCTATTGGTAGTAATCTATTCACAATTATTTTATCATGTAGTATCTACAATCCACTATAATTTAGATGCTCAAATCTCAAGTGCCATAATAAAGATTAATTATTGTATGAGACTTTAAAAATTACCTTAGAAATTATTTATAAGATTTGAGCTTATAAAATAAGTTCACCATTAATATTAAGAGGAAATAATATGTTTCTTATCACAATAACTTTTTTAATTAGTCTATTAATAGGTTTCTTGTCCAAAAGTACAAATTATCAATCCTTAAAGAGTATCATATACCTTTTTTAAATAAGTTGACCAGTGCGTATGATATTGTGTTTTAATCTGGGAACATAATATACCTATGTTTTATTTTTATATTAATTTATCTTTTCCCTATGACTAGTACTCAATGATCATCCCCAACTTCAATTCTAATTTGAATGAATCATCTATTATTACAAAAACTTGTGTACTTCCACTCGTGTCATTACTTTATTGGCTATCTAAGAACTATACTTCCTTTCAACACTCTTATATAAAATTACATATTATCATCATTATGTTTTGTTCACTTACATTGCAATGGTTTTAATTTGTAAAAATTTGATTTTGTTTATTCATATTTTATTTATTTTTTGTACATTTAGATGCAAAATGCCCAAATATTTTACAATAGTGGAATTTAGTGTTGGATTTATCATACAGTTATCATCCATGAAGGATATCAAAATGGTTGTTGCCTCTACCTTTTATTGGTGTGAAACATGTATGTGGGCTTGATGTTCATCTTTTCCTATCAAATTTATTAGATTCTCTTCTTCCTTTTTCATGAAAAATGACATCTACCTCTACTATAATTTGATCTCCTTCCTGTTATACTAATTAAAAGTTAAATTTTTAATGTATTTTCCAACTAAGATGCTCCTAAATGATTCAACCTTTATTCATGTGATAATCATGAGTCCATTAATTCATCAACTAATAATTGGGTTATATATTTAGTCTTCTAAATGGCCATTGCTACTAAATTAGTTTTTCCAACAAAGTTATCAAAATATTTTCTACAACCTAATGATCTTTCATACCTTCATGAGGAATACATATTATATTTACAATGCACATTATATGTGTAAATAATTGTTCTGCATTATATTAATATTTCCATTAGATATTTTAAAATTCCCTTGTAAGTATTTTTGATTTCAAATTTTTAAGTTTACTTTTACCTTGGTATATTGTTTACCAGATATCTCATGCTTGCTTTGACCTTGTGGCTAGTGCCACCCTTGTAACACCTAGATCCTTCATTTTTTGATGGATGAATAATAGTGCCTTGGTATACTTCTTATTTTTGAATAATAAATCCTTGTTATCTAAAGAAAGTCCTTGGAATGAATTTTGATCTACCACTTATGGAAATTCATTTTCCACTAAATATCAAACATCTTGTCAGTAGGATAGAGGTTTAATATTAATGCTCCAATAGTCATAATTTATCCATTTCAAAATTGGTATTTTGGGTTTACAAATGATTCCAATTATTCATACCATGGAGTTTTATAAACAAAACTCTTACCTTTTGCTCTTTGATATGAAGGTTTCTCTCTTTCCACCCTTTTTAAAAATATATATTATGTTGTACCTCTATGTTTATTGAGGGCATATGTTCTTCATTTAATTTGGAGTTAGACTCCACACTTCTTCACTAAAAACTTACAATAACTCTTACACACTTAACTTGAACTTTGGAACAATTCTAAGGGGAGAATAGTTCCATTTTGGCTTATTAATAGGATATGATCTCTTATTTTTTATTTCAATAATGGTATGAGCTTCTATGTTAAAGGATAAAAACCTTTAAAAAAAATTGATATCATTTATCTTAGGTTTTAGATGCTTCCTCTGCAAACTACTTCTTAGGGTCAATGAATTGTTCTAATACTATATTCATAGGATTCAGATGCTTCACAAAAATTGCTATATCAAACACATAAAACATAATAGACTGAAAATAAACCAAAATAATAATAAATTTCAATGTAAAATTAACAATTTTTATCTTATGATTATTGTAAATACATTTCATAGTGCTTTGTTGCACGTTATATTCTTTAAACACATAACATTAATTTTGTAGAACTTCATTTTTCATCAACATAAGATTAGTTTGATGCATTCAATTAATTATCTATATAAATCAAATTATTCACAATATTTTCTTATAAAAAACTAGAATATTATGCTAACTTCACCTAAAAGGCTCTAGAGGCAACTAAATAAAAAATAATAAATGTAGTTGATGGAGTAGATATAATACGTAGGTAAATAGATTCAAATAACTTGATGTGGCAGATGAGATTAACCATTTATTGAGGTTTAATGAAATGTCCTCCAACATAAAATTATTGAAATAAATTAATTACGATCAAGAACTCTTACATTAGTATCTCTATGTTTTTTTTGTTTTCAATTCATTTTTTATTCAATTTATTTAGACTATCTATCTTGCCCTTTCATGCAGATTCATTTTTTAAGAAGGTAGATAATGGGTTAAAATAAACCTCATAAACATTTGGAAGGATGAAATCTCTCATTTTTATGAATGAACATTTATAATAATGCTTTCTCTAAGGTTTTGTAATAATACTATTTCACAGATAATTTGATTGTAATAATTCACTTTAAACATTAATGTTTATAAAGATCATATAAAGGATATAATTGGATTTTTTATTTATACCTTGCCTAAAATGTATTATGGGATACCCCTTTTTATGGATAAAAATGGTGGTTATGGGAACACATGTGTACATTATTTTAGGATAAGTTAGCAACAAGGGAAATTATTTGGCTTTATTGGGTAGAAAAAATAGATTTAATAAATAAATTTATTCAAGTAATACTTGTTTATATGAATGGATTATATAATTTTATTCAAATAATTTATACATATAATCACTTCTATTCATTCCTTTGAAATGGAACCCATGATATGAACAAAATGATGTAGATGAAATTTTAGGAACTAAAACCATTCATAATTTTGGTGTTGCACACAACATCATGTCTATGGAATATGTTTCATGACATTTTATCTTTGATAGATAAAACTAACTCACATTAAGAGGTCTTTATTAGACCATATGATGATATATCTAATCCCATTTCTGATTGAACGATTATAAATAAACATTCTCTATCATGTCTAACTCCTACAAGTACTTCTTGCTTAATAGCTTATATTGGGAGGTACCTGATGGCCTATTAAATAATTATGAATGACCTACATATATATTATTATTCACCTAGACAATCATAAACCAACATTAATAAAATAATTTTTTATTTTGCTGGAGATGGCAGACCAAACTAAGTGAAGAAAATAGTGGTGGGTTGATTATGCACTTTTGGTGTAAGTAGGATTAGTAGTGGAGTGGTGGGACATGTGAACATTAGTGTAAGTATTAATATTTCAATACTCCTTATTTACCTTCACTTATGTTGAGAAACTATTGTTAAAGTCTATTTATAATCTTCTTCTCCTTGTATAGAGTCTCAGAAGCTCTTCTTATGCTTGGTGATAATTGTAAAATTTTGCCTTTGGATACACATATTATGAATAGGCTCGAGTGATTACTTTGTATTTTTTATTTATCATATTGGTTATTCTATTTAATGAATGTTCTTCTCGATGGAGGATAAGCATAAACAAAGAACGTTACATTATTTAAGATCTTGAAACTCTCGGTTTACTTGGAATGTTTCCCCTTGCTCACTTCTCTAACACTCTCCATGCTAACATTTATCCAACAATGATTTCAAATAAATCATTATTTATGTATCTCACCCAACCATGTCGGAAGTTGATTCAAACACAACTCTATAGCAAACAATGAGCCATGATGGCTCTTCATACCATCTTATCATGTTCTCTTTTTGCTTCTTTCTTTTCTCAAAACATAATTTCTTGGCTCTTTTTAAAACCTTCATAGCCATTTAAATATGTGACCATTTAAAAATAAAATTGTCTTTAGCCTTATACTTGAAATGAGCTTAATATGGGAGAGGTCTTTAATTTCTGACTCTCCTCCTTGAATCTTAGCATGATGATTCGATAATGTAATGTTCCTTTGTAACATTTATTTATATAGACATTCATACATTTTTATTTTATGTCATGGGATTTGATCATGGCTCATCATATTTTAAATACATATACTAAACATTTCACCATTCACAACTTATGCTTTACATCAAAAAACACCTAACTCTTGATTGAGATATGAACTCACTTATATGCCCTTATAACCATGCTTGATAAATAATGGTCTTTAATATCATAAACTTGACCTCAATAAGAATATTAGGATCCTTATCCATGTCACAACCACCCTCACTATTTTTGAAATCATGCTCCACCAAAAAACTACCTCAAATTCTTTATCTATAGATACCCAATAGTACAAAGATCATTGATGTGAATAAAAAACATGATCAAAATCCATGATACACACTTTCAAAATCATAATTGGAAACTAATATCTTATTTGGATACCCTTAATTATATATTTTCTTTTCAACACAGATCACTTTGACACATTAATTACTTCCATTAAATAAAAAAATTTAAAATCCATAATAAGACTTAAAAACTCACTGTAACCTATCAAGTTCAGATATTTGAAGGATTTTAACATTCTAAACTCCTTAGGTAGACATGATATTTTTGAAAATACATCTAGTAACAACAATTTTAAAGGATTAAGACATATAGATCATAGTAAAAGGATTTCTAGGTTTAAATAATCATGCACATCCAACATCTCCAAAGATGTGGGAATTACATTTTGATACCCAAGGATTCATGGATATTTATCCTCCCATCTTATATAGGCTATGATTATTAAAATTTGGAGAGGTAGACATATATCTTATTATTCATGGACTTGGTGGATTCTACAATTTTTTTCTTACAATAAATCTTAAACATAATGAAGGAACTTATCTAAAAGTGTCTCTTATATAGATGTATTTCAATGGGTTCTCATTCTCCATTTAAATCAATTATATCTTCTATGATATTGACCTAATTGAGATCACTCACCATCTCCTACAAGTAATTGTTTTCTTAAGAACTTCAGTTGGAAGGAATGTGATGGCCCACTAAACACTTAAAATGACTTACATATATAAAAATCTTCACCTAGATAGTATAAAATAAGTATTAATAAAATAATGGTTATTATCAATTGAGTTGGTAGACTAAACTAAGTGGAGATAGTGGCAGTGGGTTGACTATGCACTTTTGATGTAAGTACGATTGGTGGTGGAGTGATGGGATATGTCAATGTTAGTAGAAGTAATAATATTCTAAAAGATGTTTTTCAAAATTTTAAAACTCATTTTCATGTATAGGGTCACAATAAGAATATTTTATTGTTTTAATAAATTATTTTGAATTTCTACTTTGAAAAAGAGAACACCCATAACATTATATTGTGAAGAAGGTATATTTCTGAGTTTGATGATATGTTTCATTTCAACCCTATAAAAATAAGCTAAAAGGATTCCATGTATGTAATTTCATTGGATAATACAAACATATAACTTTATACTCCCTTTTCTAGGAGAATTAAAATGGGAGACTCGTATATTTTTTTATGGTATTCTCTATATCTTTATTATCTTGTCTACCATCATCACTCCTTTTTGATACTAGAAGATTAATTCTCCAAAACCTTGGGTACAAAAACTATAGCCTATTGGTAAATGCATTTAAACATTAGGAGTATAATAATCCTGCATCAAGTGTGTAAGAAAAAATTAAAGAAAACCATTCTAACATATGCTTGTTTCTCATTTGAGGTTCATGTGCCTTTTATTAACATTTAGTTTTCTCGTGATTTGGAATCCTATAATGAAAATGAAATGTCAAATGGGATGACCACTACACATGAGATTACTTATTCAAACAAGGGAATAATAAGTTAGTTTTCCACCAAGTGTCATCTCCTTGGTTAGATAAAAATGTTTAGATTCTATATAAAATCATCGAAGCCAATGATATTTTTTATTAATCTATAAAAGAAAAACCCTAATTTTAGGATATACTACAAAGGTAGGATTTTTGAAATGCTTAAAATGTTTGTATATGAAAAATAATTGCATAGAGCCTTGATCTTATGCTTCTCCATTTTCTATTCCCTTAGAATATTTTGATTTGATTCTTTCATTTCATGGGAAGAATGTGCATTGTTATGGGCTCTATGAAAGAAATTTTAAGTAATGGGGTGGATGTGGGGGACAATAAAATTATTAATATTGGGGTGGTGGCTCCATATTTAATCATGTGATGTTTATGGAAGGAAATGAATAAAATTACATTTTTATATTTTATCATCTATGAGGAAAAAGTGGTGTGTTTGTAAAATGTAGATTCAATGTGTCCTAACCTTATGGTTATCCACTTCCTATTATATTGGTAGATTTATATTTTATTATTTTTATTTATGTTAAATTGTGGGATTTGTTTGAACTAGGGTCCACAAAACCTAGGAGAAGATCCAGAACAAAAGAAATAATAGGCCAACCAAGACAAATAAAAAATCCAAGTACATTCTTCACTCAGTAAAAAAATATATAGAACAACTAAAAATAAGAAAGAAAAAAGGCCTAGAATGCCAATATTTTCAAATAAAATTTATTGTCCAAATAATAAAAACTTAAAGAAAAAGAAACAAACTAGGAATCTCTCATGACATTTTATTTGTTAATTCTGAGATACATTGTAAAAGGTTTCAAATCCTATTTACCTTTGAATTTATCTCTAAGGCTAATAGTTTTTCATTCCCTTTCCTCCTTAGGATTTGTAAATATGGGAATGGATATGTCCAAAAAAAATTCTTGATTATGTGTTTGCACTAAGTCAAACACTCTTTGTCTTTTTAATAGATACTAGGCTATTGAATTTGATCTAATCTCTAAATTTCCACTAATCCATTCATATAACATATGAACCCCCTCCTTGATCCTTCCTTAAATACCTAGAGTTTCATTTTGATGTTAATGTTGGTATTCTTCTAGGTGTATCTCTAATTCTAATCGCTCATTCTCACTTTCATTATCCTCTATAGCTTAAACCATATTATATTCAAATTTTACATTCTCCCTCTAGGATAACCTCTTCTTGAATTTGAAACTTGTGAAATATTTAACAATATTCCGTATTTTGAAACATCTTTTGGACCCAAAAGGAATACCTTCAAGGTCTAGTGATTGAATCCATTTATTCTTCCCCAGTTATAATTCTAATTGAGAAGCTCAATCCTTGGTAAAATCTACATAAACCATGATATGGGCATATGTGGAATATCCCTTAACATTATTTACTTTGTCAGTGTACCAATAATTTCATATTTTATTTGTAATGGCTGAAAACACCATGTCATCCCAAAATTGGTAAGGAAGATTTGGAATCCTAACCCAAATTGGTTTTAAATTAAAAGTTTCAACTTGAACATTAAATCCTAGGTGCCAAGATTTTATTAGCAGAGTGTGTTTATCACATTCCCAAACCATGTCATTAAAAAAACTTCTTTATCTTCTAAAAAATTAAAAATATGAATAAAACAACCTTGAGAATGAGGTCAAATCTAAATTTTACCTTCCATCCTTGATTTACATCTAGTTGAGATCCATTCATGTAATGCTAGAAAAGTCAATGATAACACTTCAAACATATAAATTAAAGGCTATGTTTCTAACCATTCTTCAATTATGGTAATAACTTCAATCTCTTATTTATCACATAGAACTATCTGGGTATCCTTGGTTGGAATTATAGGAGATATTTTGCATCCTCCCACAACCTTTGGAAAGGATATTATATTAGATACCTACCTTGATTTTGAACCTCAAAATTTAGACTATGTAGCCTCTAAGTTCATTGGATCTACTCTCCCCTATTTCTATCCTCCTATTATCTTACGTAAAAAATCCCCAAACCCTAATTACACCATAGATTTGAAATTCATGTACATCCTAGGGTTCGAATGGCTACCTCAAATATGAGGTTATCATTTATTAGTCTCTAATCTATGTTAAAATTATTTCCATTTTGTAGAAAGGGTTTGGTGACCTCATTTCCTCCAAATCCAACAAATCTCTTTTTTCCTAAAATTTTTTATGGATCCCTCCATTTCTATAGGTTAGAGAAATAAATTTATAAATACTAAATCTTTGTGTCCTTGGGAAATGATCCCAACTCTAAGCCATATATCACTATGGGTAAGGATGCCTCCACAATGCCATCCACCTATAAACCATCACCAAAGACCATCACTGACCTATTGCAATTAAGATTAGGTATTTTTTTTATGATTTCCCTTACCACTTCTCAATGGTATTTTTTTGAGGTGTCTTATTTCTCTATTGGGAAGCATTTGGATTGTTGTGATCTACATGAAATAAATTTTAGGTAATTATTTATATATGGGCGATGATCGACTTAATAATATTTAGGTGATGGTTTCATATTTAATTAGGTGGAAAATAAGTCCAAACATCTAGATGAATTAGCTTTTGATCTATAGTTTTGTTTAACATCCTTCACGTCAAAATGATTGTATCAAAAATATCAGTGTAGTAATAACCTTACCTATCCAGATATGCATGGTTTTTTTCTAAGAGACCATTCCAAAATTTAAGGCTTAACAATCACATTATATATACATATATATATATATATATATATATATATACATATATATATATATATACATATATATATATATATATATATACATATATATATATATATACATATATATATATATATATACATATATATATATATATATATACATATATATATATATATATATATATACATATATATATATATATATATATATATGTATATATGTATATATATATATATATGTATATATGTATATATATATATATATATATATGTATATATATATATATATATATATATGTATATATATATATATATATATATATGTATATATATATATATATATATATATATATATATATATATATGAGTTTTACAAGCTGTTCATACATGTGGGGAATGGAAAAATAGAAGAGCAGATGGATTCAAGGTATGTAAATGATTATAATTTTTCCATTTAAAATGAATTTAACATGCATAGAATAATTTTCATGGAGGATAATTATCTATTACCTTTGAAGGTAGAATTAAAAATAAATAAGTTTAATTTGAGAAGATAATCTATCATTTGGTTAAGAAGAGGAGAATCCTCTTCAGTAAGGGGCCAAGATGGATTTAATACCAATAGATATCGGTTTAATACCACTATAATAAAATCATCATGTGGTATGAAAAATCAAGAAGATAAAAGACAGAGGTTTAAATACTATAAAATATGAATATGATTTTATATAGGATCAATCTATGGTGATGATAGAGGATGGTTTCTAAATTAATGCAGATCTTATGTTTGTTATAGGTGTGGAGAATAAGTACATAAAGTGTTTGATTATATGCACTACCTAGATAAAGAAAGGAGGTAGTATTATTATCTAAGAGTGAATTTAGTTGAGAAATAGATGTAAGAGAAAAATAATGAACTTACAACATTCGATATTTTAAAAATCCTCATGATGAGAAGGATAATGATTGCTCTAAGGAAACAACATGTGTGAAGAAAACAAGGTGGTGACACATGGCTGCATAAATATTTATTTTAATAAGTGGTACTCTAGGAGGTTACATATTCCAAATAATTATAGATGGTTGTAGTTGTGGAAATATGGTTTCTAAGGACATGATTGTGAAACTAGTTTTCTTGTGTGAAAAGATCCTAATCCTTATAATATTTCATAGTTTTAGAAAGGGAATGAAATTACAATAAATAAAAGGTGTTTACTCAAATTTTATATATGAAAAACTTGTAAGTATTAAATATGATATGATATAATACCCATGGATGCATGCCATGTCTTATTGATAAGGCCATGATAGTCTAATAGAAAATCAATTCATGATGGAACAAAGAACACATATAATTTATAGAAATTTAGTATGAAGGTAGTTTTTTTTTACCTCTTAACTAATAAGGGTAGGCCGAAAGCATTTTATGTCCTTAATAATTTATCAAATACATGAGGATGATAGGTTGTTGTTATGCAGTATTAGTGAATAAAAAAGATATAAAAGTGGTGAAAATAGCAATAGAAGCAACATTAGTGTTCAAATAATATACAAATGTCATACCTCATGACTTACCTATGGTTCAACACCAAAGAAAGACATTAAACATTAAATTTATTTTATTCTATGATCAACTCTACCCAATAAAGTTGCTTATAAGATGAGTCTAGCATAACATACATAATTAAATAAATAATTTATTGAATTAGTGAGAATAATTGTCATAAGGAAAAGCATGAGTCTATGTAAAATACTAGCATTGTTAAGTCCAAATAAATATAGAATGTGGGTGGATATGTGTGAATAGTAGAAGAATTAAAAAAATTAATATTGACTATAGATGTCAAATACATTGTTTAGATGATATTATTGATGTGCTTATGTGAATAAAATAATCTACCAAGATTAATCTAGGGAATAAGATTAAAATTCATAAAGGAGATGAATGGAAAGTAACATTCAAGACTATAAATTGTTTATATGAGTGGATGGTGATTCTTCATCAGTGAAGAATACTGATTTATCATTGCATCATCCCACAGTTTTATCTCATGAACGTGTGAAAAAGACTATATATATCTAGAGAATACTTGACATAAAATTCCATTACATGTTAAATGTGTATAATGATGTCGAGTAGGTGGAAGATCTTGTATGAATGGTGTGGCGTTAACAATAGTAGTATGAGCCCACATAGACATAGTGTCGACATCAACATGAAAAATATTCTCATATTATATGACCTCAATAATCTCCTAAAGTGGCGATTTTGAATGTAGTTCACATAATTAACTACTTCTACCTAATAAATAGGAGGTAAATCTAGTGAATTTATCATACATTTATCCATCCCCTTTACATATCAGTTATTCCTCACTACTACACCATTTTGTTGTGTAGTATATAAAACAAAATGCTAGTTAAAAATACCATGGTATACTAAAATTTTAGTGAACTCTCAACTAAAGTACTGCCCCCATTACCTATAAAAATATTCTTGATGCAACGCGATGACTATTTATCAATGATTATGATTCATTAATTTGAATATTTTAAAAATTCCTTCTTAGTCTGTTTAATTTTTCTACTTTTACTTTAGCTATCCCTTGGTATGAAGTTTCTATGATTTTTTGAGCTTGTTTAGACCTAATTTCTATAGCAATCCTAGCAAATATAGAATCATCCACTTGTTTTTTGAGTTAAGAACAAAGCTTTATCATCTTTATTTCTCTTTTACTTAAGTTTATCTTTTTTTGCTTGTGTTAAAGTGGTCAGATCTTGAGGTTACACAAACCCATTTTCTACCAAATCGTAAACAGAATAGGATTTTCAACTTAGTTGTAAAAAACTCATAACTTTTACTAGTAAATAGCAAAATTTGAGGCTGGCTTATACTAATACTAAATGACATGATCACTATCTATCCCCCTTATTACCAAAATTTTCTCCTTTATCTCTAAAAATTATGTCTCTTTCAAAGATCTATACTTATCTTTTTTTACAATCTTATCAAATGTAAAATTGGTGTTTTAGATTTTATTCAATATAAAAATAGTAATATTTCCAAAACCCCTTATAACTACTATTTATTCATCTCACTTAAATTTCACCTAATCTCCCATTCCATCATACCTATTGTCTTTTAAAATATTTCATACCATTTCTTTTAGATAATCCTCTTCCTCCAATCAACTACTCATCTTCCTGGGTCTCCTTGACACATTCCCTGCTCTTTTTCCCAAAGTTGAATGTGCTCTTCTTGATAGAAGTAGTTCTCTATTCCTTCACACGATGCTTCTGTGTAACCTTTATAGAATTTAGCTCAATATAGGTACCTGCTAATCCCTCGAACTAGCTGGCTCAAATAATCATAGGTCCACCTTCTCCTAGACTAATATACATTGAATTGGAAATAGCATGACTCTTATTTTGACTTTAGTGGCTTTACATTTCACCTAGTCTCCCATTCCATCATACCTATTGTCTTTTAAAAAATTTCATACCATTTCTTTTAGATAATCCTCTTCCTCACATCAACTACTCATCTTCCTGGGTCTCCTTGACACATTCCCTACTCTTTTTCCCAACATTGAATGTGCTCTTCTTGATAGAAGTAATTCTCTATTCCTTCACACAATGCTTCTATGTAACCTTTATAGAATTTAGCTCAATGTAGCTACTGGCTAATCCGTCGAACTAGCTAGCTCAAATAATCCTAGGTCCACCTTCTCCTAGACTAATATACATTGAATTGGAAACGACATGCCTCTTATTTTGTCTTTAGTGGCTTCTTCTACCTTTCTCCTTGTTGGGACCCTAGCGGACTACAATTAGGAAATAAATGTGTTGGACTCAACCCTTATTATTTGTATTCCTCTTTTATGATTGATTTACAAACTTTGATCAATTCATATGTTATTTACATGCAACGGGAGGCACTGTATTAAAAAATGTGATCTTGATTATAAGTTGGCCTAACAATTTTGTTGTTACTATTCCTTCATCCTAACTAAGCTATATCAATGAGCTTCTTCTTCTTCCTCACTATTGGTAGTGGCCTATGCAAATCAAACTACCTTTCGCTACTTTCCCCTAAATGAAGCAATCTCAGACTACTTCACCTTCACCATAAATTGGCTCTCATACTAGACTGAAAGGCTGAGACATGATAAAACATTTATAAAACACTTTTTATTTATTTTAGAATAGATTATAGGTGCCTCTATAAATAGAGGTCTTTGAACATTCTATAATCCTGCATATGGCATCAAAATGAATTGGAGGTCGGTGGGTGAATGGCAGTGGGTGAACATTCTTAATGGAGAATGTGCAAAATGTGAGTTGCTAAAGAAACAATTTCAAGCATAAATAGATATGGTGATGGAATGCAGATAGGTGGAGATAATGACAAATAAATAGTGGATAAATTAATGCACTCCAACCCCACAATATGTTTTATTGTTACATATCAGAACATAAGCGTTGGTTGAAGAAGGGTGGGTCTCTCTCTTCCAGTCACTAATAAGAAGTAATCACATAGAAATAAAATCACAGGACCATAATTTGAGAGTTTTCTTACTATTACTTAGATTCAAAGGGCCCATAATTTGAAATTTTTCTTAGTATTACTTAGATTAAAAGTATCTTTGACATTGAACACTTACATAAAAACTTTCTTGATTTTCCCAATATCGGTTTTGATAATACATTTGAATATTAAAAAATAAAAATTAGTCATGTAACCTTAGATGTAATAGCATTTTTATATCTACCATTTTATCACATACACCTAACTAGAAAAGGAAAGTCAATCATGTTTTATAATCCCTACACTATTCTTGAACTTGAACCCTTTATGATTAATTGTTTTGTTAAGATGTGAAATGGTTAAAGTCTTATTTTAATATATCTTGGCTTTCTCAATCTAAAAAATGTGGATGAAATGTATTAATCACAAGCAATAAAACTTATTGGTCTAGATTTTGTTGTTTTTAGTAAATTATGTATTCGATTTATTTAGTCTGATTAGCTTACCCTTCCATGTAAATATGTTTACCAGGAAGGTAGTTTATGGGTTAGCGTCAACCTACCAAACAGTTGGAAATATGATTTCTCTCAAAAATTTTAACAAGATTTTGGAAAAATGGTTTCTCTAAGATTTTGTATTAAAATTACAATAGTCACTAATAAGTATAAAGATTATGTAAATGCTATCCTTGTTTTTTCAGTTAGCCTAGAAAATATTTTTGGATCCCACTCTTTGATGGCTGCTTGAAAAAGGAGTTCCTAGAACATATGTTTACAATGTTTTAGACATGTTTACAGTGTTTTAGAATAAGTTAAAAACCTAGAAAGGGATATGGATTTCCTAGGAATGAAAAATGCAATTGATGCTCATCTATATGATGCTAGTATCTAGAACACTATAGTGTGTCAAACACAAAATCACTTCCACAATAAAAAATTAATTTGAAATCAAACCCATGATGCCATACAAATGATGAATGAAATGGGACTAGATTTCCAAACTTGAGTTTAAGGTTGGGGCCATGATAAGAAACTTGTTTTCTTTTGGTGCATTCATGGAGCTAATCTTCTCTAGAGAATATACAATGACAAACATAACAGTTGGAGCTATATGTTTGATCTAATGAGGTGGTTGATCTGGTTTGTATTTTCACTATTAAAAAGAGGATTAAGGGATGCCATATCTATAATTTCATTGGATAATGCAAACACATTATTCTGGACGTCGTTTCTTTGTATATTTGAAATCAATGAAGAGTTATGTTTTGAAGGGATGCTTTGTCTTAGGATTATCAACTCTACAAGCATCCCTCCTTTCAGATCCTAGAATAGTGATTCTCCAGTCCTTAGAACATCACACTTGTAAACTACTAGTAAAATACTATATGCTTTAGGGGTCTAAGAATGAAATGGAAAGACCCACTTGTAACAGATGCTTCTATCACAATGGAAATGTTAGAAATTATAGTTTATTCCATCCCTCATTAAATACTTGTAACAAGTTAATTTTAATCCTTTTGTCATTTACTTATGGTTGTAAGGTAAGTTAGTGGATTTGTAAATTTATTAAATAAGACCTCTATAAAATTGTTGATAACTGATGCATGTTATCCTCACCGATGCATGCTTTCCTCACTGCATGTTATCCCCATCTATTGACTACAGTCCTTATCTACACATGGGACTCTTCTATTTCTAGTTTTTTTTTTAATCCATTTTTCAACATTGTTTTAACTTGCATTTTATTAGTGTAGCCAATAATGCATGAAGAAATGCATGTTTAAAACTTTTTTTAGACTATTGTTTGAATATCCAGATAAACCCCTCTAAGTCAAGCGCTCCATGCTATTTAATTAGTTGCATCCTTACTATTTTATGACTTGAAAAAACTATAACAAATATATCAGAAATAATACAGAGTATTATGATCCAGGCATCAATTTAGGCAACAATTCGGGTGACAGTTCCACCCCAATTGATGACGGAACTTCCGGGAGCCATAACTTTTGCACCGTAGCTCCAATTGACTCGCCGTTTGAACCGTTGGAAAGCTAAGAACGAGGGGAACATCGTGAAATGGCATTGAGCTCTGCTCAATGAAGTTTGACCCCCGAAAACCCAACGGAAGTGCCTCAATTTTCAATTTTAATAGTGTTATCTAAAAATAGTAAGTTTCTAAAAATAGTAATTCCTTGAATTGTTTATTGTTTTAAATATTGGAAGTCATACCACTTCATCTCCCTCGATATTGGTGACCTTCCACATCCTCCCCATGCTTTCAAATTGTGTATAAAAGAAGAGGTAACCTGAAATGTGAAGACAGACATCTCTTCCCAGAGATAAGCATATATTTGTATTGCGATTTTGAGTAATACTACATCTCTTCTCAGAGAATTCATTGTTACTATGTTATTTCTATGTTATTGTGATATTTATCAACCAAGACTTCTGAGTTTTGGATCATATTATTGCATATTTTTGGCTTGTCTCTATTGTAAGTGTTTGGTTTTAATTTACTATTATCTTGTTATGCTATTATAACTAGCTTATCAGCTAGCTGGGCTTGGATAAAATTTACATTTGGTATAAGAGCAGGTATTTTTTCTTATGGGTTAAAGATTTAGTAGTTGTAATTTTGCCAAAAAATTATCATGTCAAATTCTAACTCCTTGCCCATTCCAGAATTTGATGGAAATGAGTATGATTATTGGTGTATCATAATGATGACTTTTTTGATAGGAAAAGATTTGTGGGAGATTGTTGAATCAGATTATGCAGAGCCAGCTGATTGGAATGGCCTCATAGCAAATGATAAAATAGCTAAGGAGGCTAAGAAGAAGAATGCTCAAGCCTTATTTCATATTCAAATAGCGCTAGATAAGAGCTTATTTCCATAAATTGTAGGAGCAAAGATAGCAGAGGATGCTTGAAAGACTCTAAAAGAAGCTTACCAAGGTAGTGATCAAGTCAAAGTTGTCAAGTTATAGACATTGAAGAGATAATTTGAGAATTTAAGGATGCAAAAAGATGAAAGTGTGAGTACCTATTGTGTCAGAGTAAAAGATGTGGTCAATAAAATGGCTACACTTGGTGAAATTGTGAACAATGAGGTTGTGATCAAAAAGGTGTTGAGTTCTCTCACACCAATGTAGAACCATGTCACCATAATCATAGAAGAAAGTAAGAATTTGTCTACCCTTCAATTTGATCATCTAGTTGGATCTTTGATGTCTCATGAAGAAAGATTGAGAGATTCATTTGAAGAAAGTGAAGAGAAAGCTTCTTCCTCCAAATTACAAATCACAAAGAATGAAGATGCCAATAGTAGCATTAAATTAATCAAGGCCAAGGTAGAGGTCAAAATCAGAATTACTCAAGAGGAAATAGAGGCAGAGGTGGTTTTCAAGGAAGAGGTGGTTTCAGAGGAAGAGGTAGAGGCTGATTTGATAAAAGATATATCTAGTGTTATCATTGTAATAGGTATGGCCACTAAATTATGAGTGTATATTAAACGAAGGTAATAATGATAAAAGTGTTCACTATGCTCAAGAAGGTGATGAGAATCCTCTAGATAATTTATTTTTATCTTATGACAAAGCTGAAAATGTTTCTAAAGATGTTTGGTATTTAGATTCGGGATGTTATAACCACATGTCAGGGAATGAAAAACTTTTTTCTATAATGGATGAAAGTTTTAAATCCAAGATCAAGCTTGGTGATGAGAAATCATTGGAGGTTACTGCAAAAGGAGCTATAGAATTCCATACAAAAGAAGGTATGAAGATTTTTAAAGACATTTATTACACTCCAAAGTTAAAGCATAATTTGTTGAGTGTTGGACAATTATGTGAGAATAATTATAAAGTTGTATTTAAAAATCAGCAATGTATAATTTATGATAAGAATCAAGGAAATAGGGTGGTAACAATTGTGCCTATGATAAAGAATAGGATGTTTCCATTGAAGTTTGGTGAACATAACAAGAACCTTATCAATATGGCATATGAGGACACAAGTTGGTTGTGGCATCTCAGGTATGGGCATTTAAATTTTCATAGTTTGAAGATTCTAACATCAAAAGCACTAGTTTCTAGTTTGCCTAAAGTTGAAGAGCACAAGGAAGTTTTTGAAGGATGTGCTAAAGGAAAACATGCAAGAGAGAAATTTCCAAAAGGAAATGCATGGAGGGCCCATTATCCACTCCAGTTAGTTCATTCAGACATTTGTGGTCTTATGCAGACAAAGAGTTTGGGTAAGTCATCATATTTCATTACTTTTATTGATGATTACTCATGACAGTGTTGGGTTTATTTTTTGAAGACCAAAGGTGAAGCTCTTGAAACATTCAAGAGGTTTAGAGCCCTTGTAGAAAATCACAAAGGGTGCAAAATCAAATGCTTAAGGACTGATCATAGAGGAGAATTTTGTTCTAAAGCCTTTCAAGGTTATTATGATATGCATGGCATTAGAAGACAACTCACCACTACATACACAACTAAACAAAATGGTGTAGCTGAATGGAAGAATCGTACAGTGGTGGAGATGGCACGAAGCATGCTACAAGCAAAGGGATTAAGTATTTATTTTTGGGGAGATGCAGTTGCTACAATAGTATATATTCTCAATTAGAGTCCCACTAGTGCACTTGACAGGATGACTCCATATGAAGCCTGGTATGAGAGAAAGCCAAATGTTAATTATTTCAATGTTTTTGGTTGCTTAGCCTATTTTCATGTTCCTGATCAAAAGATGCAAAAGTTAGATCCCAAAAGTGAGTCATGTATTTTTGTATGATATAGTTAGAAAGTAAGGCTTACAAGTTATATAATCCTCTCACTAATAATCTTATTGTGTCAAGAGATGTGATTTTTGATGAAGGGGGAGTTTATGGTCATCAAAAAGGCCATATGGAAAAGTCAAAATATGTTTTAAATGAAGTTATTATGGATGATATTTATCATGGGCAGCCCACTAATATTTCTATTTCAAGTGCTACAATCCACCAAGTAACCTCTCGTCTAGTTGTTCAATTCCAAGTGTAAGTCTAGATTCAAGTACTAGTTCTGCAAGGAAGGTAAGAAGATTGAGTGACATTTATCAGAGGAGTTCAAATCAAGCACATGAAGAAAATCCAAGAGGTGAGACACTGAATTTTGCTTTACTTACCAAGGCTGATTTTGAACCATCATGTTTTGAAGATGCATATACTAATGAGGTTTGGATGCAAGCAATGAAAGAAGAGATGGATTATATTCATAGGAATGACACTTGGGATCTTACAAATCTTCCACATGACAAGAAGAAGATTGGCACCAAATGGGTCTACAAGACTAAGTGTAACAGTGATGGATGTGTTGAAAGGCATAAGGCAAGACTAGTTGCTAAAGGCTTCACACAAAAGTATGGCATTGATTATGAAGAGACATTTGCACGAATATCAAAACAAGAGACCATTAGAATGCTAATTTCATTAGCAGCTCAAAGAATTGGAGCATCCATCATATGGATGTGAAAAGTGCCTTCTTGAATGGGTGCATAGAAGAAGAAGTATATGTGGAACAACCACAAGGTTTTGAAGTGCAAGGAAAAGAAAATCATGTCTACAAGTTAAAGAAAGCTTTGTATGTCCTCAAACAAGCACCAAGAGCATGGTATGCTAGGATTGATGGATATTTTCCAGAGAATGGCTTTCAAAGAAGTTAGAGTGAACCTACCCTTTACTAAAAATGAGAAGGTAATGATATTATAATTGTAAGTTTGTATGTTGGTGACTTGTTGTATATGGGTAGCAGTTCTATGATGAAGGATAAATTCAAAGTTTTCATGATGAATGAATTTGAGATGAAAGATTTAGGCCTTATGAAATATTTTTTAGGAATGGAGGTTTATCAAAGGGAGAATAAAATTTTCATTTGTCAAACAAAGTATTCTAAAGATATGTTGAAGAAACATGATATGGTTGATTGTAAACCAGTCTCCACTCCAGGTGCTCATGGAGTTGTGTTGTGTAGAGATGATGGTGCTGAAAGAGTTGATGCGATAGCCTATAGAAGTATTGTTAGAAGTTTAATGTTTCTAACTCACACAAGACCTGATATTGCTTATTCATTTTCACTTATTTCAAGGTACATGACAAATCCATCAAAAATACATATGAAGGCAGCCAAGAGAATTTTGAGTTATGTGAAAGGAACTCTAGATTTTGGTATTCATTACTACACTTCTAAAAGGTTCAATCTTGTTGGTTTTAGTGATTCTGATTGGGGAGGTAGTTTGGATGATCAAAAGTCAACATCTGGGAATTGTTTTGCTTTTGGTTCTAGTTTGATTACTTGGAGCTCAAAGAAATTAAGTATAGTTGCCCTTTCTTCTAAATAAACAGAGTATGTTACAGTCACTTTGGCAAGTACACAATCATTATGGCTTAGAAAACTTCTTGAAGAAATTGGAAAGATTCAATTTCAGCCCAGAGTTATTTTTTGTGATAACATTAGTGCTATTAAATTGGCCAAGAATCCAGTCCATCATAGCAGGACAAAACATTTCAATTTAAAGCATCATTTTATTCAAGATTTAGTGTAGATGAAGGTAGTAAAATTGAAATACATCAACACTAAAGAACATTTGGTAGATATCTTCATGAAAGTAGTTGCAATAGATCAATTTTTGACACTCAGAGATCAGATTGTAAGCCCTCTCAGCATCAAGGGGGAGTATGTTGATAACTGATGCATGTTGTCCTCACCGATGCATGCTTTCCTCACCGCATGCTATCCCCATCTGTTGACTATAGTCCTCATCTATGCATGGGACTCTTCTATTTCTAGTTGTTTTTTTAAAAAAAATCCATTGTAAAACATTGTTTTAACTTGAAGTTTATTAGTGCAGCCAATAATGCATGAAGAAACCCATGTTTACAACTTTTTTTAGACTCTTGTTCAAATAGCCAGTTAAACCCATCTAAGTCAAGTGCTCCATGCTATTTAACTAGTTGCATCCTTACTATTTTATGACTTCAAAAAATTGTAACAAATATATCAGAAATAATACAGAGTATTATTACATATTTTGGGCTTGTCTCTATTGTAAGTGTTTGGTTTTAATTTATTGTTATTTTGTTTTACTGTTGTAATTGGTTTATTAGCTAGTTGGGCTTGGATAAAATTTACAAAAATGAGGCAATTGTAGACTATATAATATATCAAACAACAATCTAAGTGAAATAAATAATAATTGTGAAACATCTATTTTTTTTGTAGTGAATGTTCTAGCATTCTCTATATTGTGTTTATATTTTCCTTTCAATTTTGTTATTAGAGCTATGAGATCTAAGGAGAGTTGAAGATTCAAGGAGGAGATATTTTGCGACGGATTTCAGTTTATTTGTTGAGCCACTGCCAAAGATTAGATCATTGTAGCCAACAAAAAGGATGAAAATAGATCCTAAGCTGAAACCTTGCCAAGCCAATGCCATAGGAGAGCTTACAGAAGATAAAAAAATTGGGCCACCGATCAAGATTTAATAAAATCATTAAGTCAATAAATCTAACAATCATCCTAGCCACCAGCATTGAAAATATCATACCAGCAATGTTAAGTGTAGAAACTTCAGTCAGAGCCATGCAAAATAGATAACAAGTGAACCAAAGATCAGATCATGATAATAGCTAATAGAGGGAATTTATCAGAACCTATCACAACCCATCATGTAAAATATGTGGATATTATATACATCACTACTCTTGACTTATTTACATCTGACTTCTATCCATTTTAAAAAACAATGTGCGCCCAAGGCAATCGTATTTATAGTTATATACCACTGGACACACATATATGCTAATCTAAATAATATTAGATTGTGGGTTTTAGCTAAGTGGGCCACAAATGGTCAATAGTTAAAGCAAATAGATCTATTTTAGATCTGTCAAAGATACCAATTATTAAGTAATGAAGGAATGGATTAGTGATATGGCTGGCATGGAAGAAAAGATTTGACATCATCTTCCAATGTTTGATAGTCATAATTATGACGTATGGGTATAAAAAATGAAAAAAATAATGTTAGCCAGTGATTTATGGGAGTCTATGGTCAACGAGTTTACAAATGGAACCAATCTAACAGCTTATAATGTATTGACAAATTCCTAAAAGACCCAATTTGACGAGAGCATAAGGATGAAAATGCATTAAATTTGATAGAGACAAAAATGGCATAAACCATATATCCAAGAATCTCATCAGTAAACTACACAAAGGAAGCATGGGAGATCCTTAGAAACTCTTACAAAAACATTAATAAGGTATGGTTAGTCCAACTCCAATTTCTTAGGAGTGACTTTGAAATAATACAAATGAATAATAGGGAGTCTATTTCTAAAAATCATACTAGAGTATCTAGTTTAACTAATCAATAAAGAATTAGTAGTGGAACTATATAATATCAAAGAATTTTTTAAAAGATCATTTGGATTTTGCCAATGAGATATGATCCAATTTTTATAGGTATTAAAGAGGCCAAAGACCTCTCCAAGATGACAATGTATGAGTTTATGGGTTATCTACAAACCCATGAGCAATGGTTGAACAAATTTGAACCTTCTTCCAAAGAGTAAAACTTCAAAAATGATGCTAGTTTTAGACACAGAGGAGAGGAAGAGAAAACAAAGGCATAATATTTAGGGGTAGAGGAAGAGGAAGAAGTTACTATATTATATCAGTCTCAAATATCCAAGAAGGAACAAACATCTCCCAATTAGATTTTCAAGACAAGAAGTAGTAATTCAAACCAAAGGTATGATAAAAGTAATGTCTAGTGCTATTATTGTCCCAAGCAGGGTCATTTTTATAGTGAATACATAAAGGGGTAGCATGACCAATGAAGGCAAAGTGTAAATATGTCTACTAAGAATGTAAGTGAACCTAAACATTTGCCAAACATGTTCAATGTATACAATGTTGCTGATCAAAGTAGTATTGAAGTATGCCATTTGGTAGTAAATGTAGTAATTATACGAGTGGTAATGATATTTTCTTTGCCTTCATTGATAATAATATACAATCCATGATTAACATGGGGAACAATGAAAATGTTGTTATTGTTGCTTACTGGATTGTCATCATTTGCACTAATCAAGGTGAAAAGATAGAAATTCAAGTTGTCTACTATGCTCCAAATCTAAAACACAATATGTTGAGTATTAGATAGTTGGTCCAAAAATTATATAAATTTATAGTTCAGAATAGAGATGGAATAATATTTTACAAGGAAGGAAGAACAAGATAACTATAGTTCAAATGATAAGGAACCACTTTTTCCTCTCAAGATGGAAATTGAACCTCTAAAGACTACATCGGTACTATAACAAATAGCATTCAATACCATCAACAAACACCCATCTAGGGTTCAAAATTTGAGGTATGTGAATTTTATTTCTCTATATTATATATTTTATTTAAGAATAATATGATTATAGGTCTAACGTGAATAGTAGAACCTAAAAGAAAATTTGAGGCATGTATCGTGGGAAAAAAACATAGACACCCTTTTCAATAAGGGATGTCTAAGAGGGAAAAAGAATCATTGGAGTTGATGCACTCAAATTTGTGTGGGTGAATGAAAAATGTCTCCCGCTATAAGAATACATATTTATTGGCCTTAATAGATTATTATAGCAGGAAGACTTAGATTTTTTTCTTAAAAAATAAATTTGACACTTTAGAGAAATTCAAGTGATTCAAACCATTGTTTGAGAAATAGAGTGGAAATTTCATCGAGTCCCTTAGATCAGATAGATCATAAGATTATGTCTCTCAAAAATTTATATTTTTTGGCATTTCACATCTAGATAAAATCCATAACAAAATAGAGTGGCAAAAATAAAGAACCGGACCATCCAAGAGATGGTTTTAAGCATGTTGAAATCCAAGGGACTTTCAAAATAATATTGGGATGAAGTTGTAGCAATAGTAGTGTATTTTTTATAAAGATATCCCATAAAGGCTATTCAAAATAGGACTCTACAGGAAGTATGGACAAATATAAATTATAACATTTAGCACCTAAGAATATTTTATTGTGTTGTATATGCACATGTGACAAAGTAAAAAAGGCATTGATTTGATGATAAATGAGAAATTTATATCTTCATTTAATATAGTAAAAATACTAAAGCATATAGATTGTAAAATCCTATTACATATAATATTTTGAATAGCATGGATGTTGAATTCATTGAGAATGGATTATGGGATGGTACTATTGACACCACCTTGGGTATCTTGGTAATGCTACCCATATAAGATAAAATATGGAAATAAATACAATAAAGTTAAACCAATCATAGATCAACTTGTTGAATCTTTATTTTCATCAACTTCACAATGTACTCTTAGTCAAGAAAATCAAATAGCACTTCAATTTTTACTCTTGCTTCTCTAATCCTTGTAAAGATAATGAGGTTGAGAGGGATATATAATAATAGAAGGTATGATTATTATAATGAAAATATGAATTTCTATTTACTTCTCTCATGAAGATCCTACATGTTTTGAATAAGTAGTGGAACAAGATAAATGGTCTAAGGCCATGGATGAGGAAATAGATGCAATAGAAAGAAACAAAACATAGGAGTTAGTTAATTTACAAAAGAATAAATAAGTGATTTGAGTGAAGTGGGTCTACAAGGCCAATAAAAAAATTTGATAGGTATAAATTAATATTGGTTGTCATGTGATACAAACAATAACTTGGTAGAGACTATGATGAGACTTATGCTCCAATTACAAGAATAAAAATTGTGTGGGTTATCTTAGAAATAAATTCCTAACACAAGTGGAAGTTATATCAAATGGGTATGAAGTCTGCCTTCTTGAATGGAGTTCTCAAATAAGAAGTCTATGACGATCAACCACCTATATTTGAAGTACTAGGAAAATAACACAAGGTGCATACACTCAATAAATAACTCCATGGGATTATGAAAACACATGGACTTGGTACAATAGAATTAATTTATTTTTTAGTACCAATGGATTCATCAAAAGTAGTAGTTATTCCATAATCTTAATCAACGAGAGCCATGGTAATATTTTCATTATTTTGTTATATGTATATCATCTAATCTTCATAGGTAATGATAGAGATTTTATTTTTGTGTTCATAGAGTGAATGAAAAGGGAGTTTTAAATGCTAGACCTAGTTTTGTTAAGGTACATTCTTAGTATATAAGTATAACATATTGATCATGGAATATTCATCTCTAAATCCAAATATGAGTCACACATCTTGAAGAGGTTTCAAATGTTAAACAATAAACCTCAATAACCACCAATTATTATAGGTCTCAAACTATTAAAAAAGAATGCAACAATGAGTTGAATTCAACTTTATATAAGAGCATGGTAGGTAGGCTCATGTATTTGAAAAAATTTAGGCCTAATATACGTTATAAAATATGTTTGATTTCTAGATTTATAGATACAACTAATGATACATGTTGGCAAGGAGGTAAGAAAATTCTAAGATATGCCAATGGAACCAAGAACTATGGCATATTTTATATTTCATTAAGTGAGTTTGAGTTACTTGGATATACTGATAGAAATTGGGTAAGCAATGTAGATGACATGAATAACACATTTGTATGTGTTACATAAGGGTTCTAAATCTGTTGCATGGACATCTAAGAAGCAACCCATAATGTCTCTTTACATAAAATAAGGTGAATACATTATGGAATAATCTATTTGGCTTAGGAGAGTCTTAGTTGATTTCAATAAGTAACAAATAGATGGCATAGTCATATTTTGTGATAATATGTTTTCAATACCCTTGATGAATAATCTAGTGTTGCATGGATTAAGGAAGTGTATAAATACCTATTCTCACTTTATACATGATTCGTTTGTAAGAGCTCAAAAATAATAATATTATTTATCTTAAACTAGGAAAGTGTTACAAGGGATATTATATAGCCATGAAGATAGCTTCAAAAACATCCCAAGAAATAGGATAATTCACAAATAAGAAACCTAGAATAAAGTTCATGAGTGCAATAATATAAATAAATTTAACAATAAATATTCCTATGGTGAATTAAATCATTGAATTAATAATCTAACATTCTCCCCCTTAATTCAACATAGCTTGAAGTGGATAGGAGATAAATTCTCTAAATACCTCAAATTTGTCACATGTAAGTGACTTGGTGAAGACATCTACGCATTTTTATTATGTTAGACAATATTGGAACTTGAGGTTGCTCTATTGTACATTTTTACGAATGAAGTGAACTTGTACCTTAATGTTTTTTATGCATTCTTATAAGGCTAGATCGTGAACAAGTTTGAGAACACCCTCAATGTCACAGTACAAGATGGTAGGTGTCTTTTGTGGTATTCCCAATCCTTCTAGTATATGACATAAATGTATCGCTTCATAAATAGCCCTTCTTATAGAATTATATTTTGTTTTAGTTGTAGATTGAGAAATAAATTTTTATTTCTTACTCCCTTAGGATACAAGACCAAATCTGAGAAAAACAAATATCTTGAAGTGGATTTTTTGTCATCAATATTTCCTGCATGATCTAAGTTGGAATATCCTATCAAGAAGAAATTTTCATTCTTATTGTATTCTAGGTCAAAGTCCATTGTACCCTTGATATATCTTAGTATTCATTTTCCTCCTTTCTAGTGAGACATATTTAACTCTTGCACGAACCTTGAAAGATAGCTAACTGCATATCTAATGTCTAGCCTAGTAAATGCTAAGTAAATAAGACTCCCAAGCAAATATTGATAGAGTGTTATATTTACCTAGGGTGATAGATATGTATGATACAACTCAAGCCTTGTCTCCATAGGTGTAGCAATTGGATTACTATCTATAATCTTGAATTTATAGATGATTGTCTTGGCATATTTTATTTGGGACATAAAGATGTGGTGTTCCTTTTTCCATACTTATAATCTAAGATAATAGTGTAGAATCCTGAGATTTATCATGTTGAATGATTAGTCTATATCTTTGTTGGTTGCATCTATCATCTCTACTAAATTGCTAGTGATGACTAGATCATCGATATCTACTACAACAATTACAATCTCTCCCCCTTTCTATTTTAGGTAGAGATTTGTATCATAGGGACATATCTAGAATCCATATTGGATGAGATGTTCATCAATCTTTATGTACTAGGATTGGGGACCCTGCTTGAGACTATATAGATATTTGTATTAGTTTACATATTTTTCCTTCATTACCAAGTGATAAAAAACCTTCTGGTTGTGTAATGTAAACTTTTTCTTGTAGATCTCCATTTAGAAATGCACTTTTTACATCCATTTGGTGGATCTTTGATCAAACTTGTGTAGATAGAAAAAATATCATTCTGATTCTTTTGATCTTCACAGTAGGAGTAAATGTATCCTCATATTCTATGCCTTCCCTTTGTGCACAAGCCTTTGCTATGAGTCATGCCTTATGCTTTTAACTAATACCATTTGCTTTGTATTTTATTTTGTAGACCCATTTATAGCCAATTGGCCTCTTCCCTAGCGAAAGATATTTAAGCTTCCATGTTTTGAGTTTCATTAGTGATTAATATTTTGCATCCATGGCATTATTCTAAGGTTTATACTCTAGGGCTTCCTAAACTATTTAGGGCTGTACTGATTCTGCAATTGTGCTCATTAGGTCCAAATTGACCTCACCTTGAGTCATGCTGCAAGTCCTTGGTCTAGTAGTCAAAGTGTTTGGAACTCTATCTAATTTTGCATCTCTTAATGTACTTATATACCATTTAGGCATATGTTGAACTATTCTTCTGGGTTGATCTGTATTAACTGACTAAACATCCTTATCATTATTGTCACCTTTAGTGTGGTTATGACCTTTTAAATTGTCTAGAGGTCTGATTACTAAATCTTGTGAGTTTGTGTAAGGTAAACTAGATTTACTTTTCTCATCAAACTCATCATCCCTATTGATGAATATATTCTTTGTTATAGGGTCTATCAGTTTGTAGGATAATGACTTTTCACTATACCCTAAGATGATATAAGGCATAGATCAGGTATCTAGTTTTGTTGTCTTCTTCTTAGTAGTATGCATATAATCCTTACATCAAAAAACTTGATGAGCACTGGAAGGTTTATGTCATGTCTAAGCTTCATGTGGAGTCATATTTTGAAGAGATATAATGCTTGAACTTTTCAATAAATAACCTTATGTTTTCACTGCTTATGCCAAATATGTATGTGTCAAACCTAAATTTTCAATCATGCTACACACCATTTCCATGATAGTGTGGTTTTATGATTCTACAACATTGTTCTATTGTGGAGTGTATGGTGGAGTCATTTGTCAAAAAATGCAATGTTCTTTCAAATAACTATAAAAATCTTTATTGGTGAATTTTCCACCTCAATTTCAGTGGAGAGGCTTGATTTTATGACCTATTATAGTTTCATCTTCTTCTTTGAACTCTTTGAAATTATAGTAGGCTTGTTCTTTGGTCTTGAGATAGTAGACCCACATCTTACATGTGTAGTCACCAACAAAGAGCATAAAATAATGAAACCCATAGTGATTGGATCTCATGAGGCCACAAATATTAGTATGCAGTAGATCAATTTTACTAAATGTTCTTGAGGAACTTTGACCAAAAGATGTTCAATGTTATTTCCCAATTAGGCAAATAGTCTAGAGATCTATATTTTTATTTTATTAAGGAAGTTAATGGACCATGTTATGATTATTATGTGCTTTGAGGTATCCAAAATTTACATGACCATATCTGCAATGCCACAAATTGGTTGAGTCTAAATCCTAAGCTACAAGTACTTGATTGTTTGATTGAAAAATGTCAAGTTGAAACATTTTGACAACTCTTGAGGCTTGTGCAAAAACTGTTGAGTGTTTTGACTTGTCTTTGATCAAACAAATATTTTTTCCACTTTTGCAATTGATGTCAACCTTGAGGTTGTTGGCAACTCACTGACTAACTGATAGAAGATTCTTTGAGTCCTGGAACATACAGGACATCTAAGAATTTATAATCATGTCATCCATGTGGTAAGGAAATATTACCAATGCTTTGAACTCAGTAGGATGAGTCATCACCCAAAGAGACATGAGGAAGTCTCATTCACGCTTTAGAACCAATCTTGTCTTCCAGTCATATGTCAAATTTCCCTTGAGTCAATGTAGCAGATATAACATTGTGATGTTGATTCATCACGAGACTGAGTAGCATATAAGAAGTCCTCATCTGAGTGGGTGTCTTCCTATTCAGCAATGCTACCTTGTTGACTAGATTTTTTCTTCCAATTCCCTTTATTTTATTCCCATCCTTTATGTGGATGAGATGATTGTTAGACATTGGGCTTCTTGTTGCTTGAAGAGCCATATGTAAATGAGCTTTACCAACAATTTTTCTAGATGTAAGGCAAAACTTTTATTGGTTATCTCCCTATCAATGACATTTTTTACCTTGTTTTGGTATAGAATACTTGATCATATTCTTTCCTTTATATTGATTTGAGGTAAAATCATGTTCTTTTAATTCTTCTACTTCTATATGCATAAACTCTCCCTATTACAACATGTTTACCAACTTGTCAAAAGATGGTTTCTATTTAATGACATCAAATTATTCATTAATATCCTATAGGATGGTGGTAGTTCTCTCAAGACAATAGTTACAAGAGATACATCTAAAAAAAATTCACCCAATTCTTGGAGCAAGGCCCTTAGGGTTGTAACATGGTCAAAAAAATATTTGACTTTTTCATTGGACTTAAATAGGAAGGAATGAATTTGAATCTATAAATGAATAATGGTTCATTCATTTTTGGCCTCATAGACTATTTGGAATTTATCTCAAGCATATTTTATTGTTGTGGCTTCACAGATATGTGGTTGTAGCTCATTAGTAGCATGTCAGTTAAGATATCTACTAATAATAAGCCAAATGTCTTCAAATTCCAAATGTGTCCTAATTTTAGTTTTCCAAGTGGCATAGTTGTCACTGTAAAGAAGCTATGAGTCTGGTAGAAAGAATTTTGGCCCATTTCTAGCCATTGTGTACAATTTGACCAAAGGTGATAGATTGATTGTTTATAACTCTAGGTGTCAAGGTCTCCCTTTCTATATACCATCAGTCCATTATACAAGACCTTTCTTTATATGCACCCTTCCTTTGTACCCATTGGTACATAGAAGAAGTTCACCCTTTTTGTATACCCAACGGTACATGAAAGAAGCATAAACATACATGAAAGAGTCTAGTATGTGGAACTTAGATATTACTAAAAAGGGTCCATCCAATCACTAGCACGAACTTAGATTTTTACATACACGTGCTTAACTTTGCTATATAC
>JARHVA010009122.1:272500-287500 GCA_037957365.1 Torreya grandis
TATACCTTTGGTTCTCTAAGTTAATAATAAAATCATGAGGGACCCATTTAACCCCAAATCATCTAGCATAAACAAAATAACCTATATTTTTGGGTTGTTGAGATTTGAAGCATGGATGATCAATGTTGATTGATCCTAGCGAGATGTTACATTGAATTAATTAAATATTTACTCAAGTAAGACCATAATTAATGCATATAGGATATTAGGCATAGTTATTATTTTATTTAAACTTTTTCATCTTCATAATTTGAGATCTATTCAGTAGTAATAATCTCAATTTGTTTCATTTTTCAAGCCTTATAAAATATTTTAATAATATCAATGACTACAATTTATTTTATATTAAATATAAACTAACTCAATTATTAATCTCATTTATGATATCCATAATATTCAGATGATGCTTATGTGGCCTTTATAATGATATTTATGAAGTCAATTAATATATGTATTGACATTCAATATGAAAAAGTCTTTAGAGTGGTATGTATTAGACACAAATGGGGTTGATATCCAAGATGAAAATTATATTTTCTTATAAATTTAAATATCAATGAACTAAAGCATTTAATTATTTTTTGATATTAGATAAAATATTGTTTAAGTTTTATGTTTTGAGAACCATGATATGCAACTATTTCTAATTCATTTACTTTCAATATAATGTTGTTTTAACTAATCTATAAGAAGTATTTTTCATTTATATATATAAAAGTACAAAGATAAATGTGCAAGGAATTTATTTATATTATAAGGAGATCCAAACTTAATATGCTTTTGTATTGTAATGTTGACTTGATAACTTATCACACACCTAAGTGTTACATTAGGAATACTAAATATATATATATATATATATATATATATATATATATATATATAACCCAGTGCTTAAATGATCATGATATGAATATGGATGGATGGGTTTTTTCTCCCTTCAAATCACTATTAAAACTAAATATAATATTGAATTCAAAGTGTCAAAATACTTGTCTCTTATTTTTTAATATTAATCACTATTATATTTCATAGGATGCCATGAATAAATGGAGATAACATGAAATATGTTTATTTTATTCTATTTAATGTCATAGTCTGAATGCAGGATTTTACGATTTAAACATATATATTTATTAGATCAAAATAAATTCATTGTGCACAATTACATATATTAAACTCAAATAAATATTTTATATCATGATTTTGGATGATATATATACATCATATTATTAATACTAAATACAATAAAAAGGATTAATAGACACATATTTTCTTCGTCACCATACAACTATGTTTTTCTCTATGAGATTAAACAAAGTATAATAATTTCACTGTAGATGATTATGTCTAATACAATTATATGAATGAAAACTTATTTTATATCCTTTAAATTACAAGTACAATATCATGATATGAGTATGAAAAGATAGATTTATTATACATTTGATTAATTATCAAAAGTATATATATTTAAAGTGATAAAATAATAATCTTTTCTTCATGATTATTTTTATATATTGTTGATATGTTTTATTCTATGAATATTTTTTGATACCATGAAGTATATGTGTATATGCATTATGTCACATTATTAAAGTAGGCTTCTATAGTTTTTCTTTATTTTCAATATAGGAGTCATCAATTTTGTTAGTGAAGTGGATGTGGATGTTGATTGGGGGGAAACTTGGTGAAGTGGGATGGATGGTGGAGTGATTTACCATGGATGGGATTTCATGTTGTTTCGAATTATTCCTATCAAATATTTGTCTGTTGATGAAGATACCCAAGATCAAATACTAGTTGAACAAAAACAATAATTTTGTTAAATATTGACATCAAGATGTGAACATAAAATGAGTACTATGTATTGAGAAATAGTATTGCATTATATTCAAATGAAATAAAATTATTGGCTAATTTTATAAAATAACATAGGAATGTTATTTATATAAGTGAAAGAGAGACATGTCCTCACATACTCATGATTGTGGGATTATTTTCCCTAGAGACCTTTATTATACACGTAAGTAACACCTAAAAAAACTAATTAGACCATCCAGGTAAAACCGCATGGTGAAAAAAATCCTACACTAACACCCCATTAAGCGTAGTTTAGGTGCATATAAGAACTGGGTCCAAACACAAAGAAATAATGAGTTACCCAATTACATAGCAAACAAATAACTAATAAGTCCCTATAGAAGATGTTAAATCTAATTATAATAAATATTGTAAAATAACCAAGGTTAATGATGAGATCCATTACTTAAATATTGAAGAAGATTCATTGACATTGAATGATGTTTCTTCCCTTTTGCACAAGAATAACATGATTTGTGTACTAAAATTCTACCCATTTCATAATGGAATATGAATGTATCAAAATAAATATCTTTGAGTATGATCCAAATTTGATATGTGGCATAGGTCTAGTAAGATCATGCATAACAAAAAAATATAATGCCACTGAAGTAGACATGTCATAAGAATGACATAGACCATTTCCTACAATAATATCCATGTGAAGTGTAGAGCATGGATTAATAAATCTTAAAACGAAAGAAGAGATTATAGATGAAGTGTGTGGATCTTTAGAGTGAATATTCATAGTATGATATGTGTTGTCAAATTTAGCACTATGTTTACTCTCACTAAAAATAGTGGAGTCCTTTGAAGTAAAAATATGTGATGGAACTTCAAGTGTAATATCCTAAATAGGAACAAATTTAGAATCTACAAAAGGATACTCAAGGTCTGGTAGAATCTTGTCTTGTAGTAGTAAATGGATAAAAGGAAGAACATATCCAATCAAGAAAGTGTCATCAAAATAAATGGAAGTAGGAAGATAGAGTAAAATATTTTTTAAAGACATAATAATAAGAGGAATAAACATGATATAAAACACATAAATATATACAAAATTATAAATATTGCTTCAAACATTAGATGGACACTTTGTGTTCCACATCATGGCATAGATCCCATTAAACATGCATCAATAGGTTTCCATAAACACAATCAAAAGAGTTGGTCCAGTCATCATATTAACAAGGGTTAAGGGTATGAATAATATATCCATTTAAATTTTAATAAGTTCATGTTATATAAGCAATCATTCCATGTACATCTACCATGAAGCATAATTTTTCTTTCCACTAAGAACCACTAGTGTAAAATTATTTAACCTTATATTGGATGTGCATCCTACTTGGGTAGATATGGTTTAAAATATAGAAATGATGGGGAATGAGGGTAAATATAATATCTATAGTAGGAAAATTAAATGTTATTATCAAATGTACCATATACTAAATTTATTAAATTGAGATAAGTTATAAGTGGAAAGTACAACTTTGATAGATATAAAAATGATAAAGACATGTTGTAATTAGCTGGTTTTGATGACAAAGTAGATGTATATATGTAAAAACATTAACTTAGGTAGAAAGACAAATTTTTAATAGTTATTACATTATGATTTTAGTATATCTAGATCTAGGGATAGTTGTGTCATCCCTAGACAGTTATATCAACACTACTATTTGAGTTTGACACTAGTGTCATGTATGGAATATCTGTTAAAATAGGATACAACCATCTAAATGATTATAGTTTTGGACTTGCCTTCAATATCTTGTACTTAAATTTGGTTCATGTAATATCACACCTTATGAAATGGCAAAACCCTAGATTTCCATCTTCAATGTGACCTTGGGGGAAAATGGGTTAGTGGGCACACAATGTCAAACTAAACCATAATGACCTAACTTTCAAAGGGTGTTCCATACATATCTATTACTCTATAAGAGTGCCTCATAATCATGTTTTTTTCCCTATGTTTTAGCTTTTATTTAAATAAATTATAACAATCACCTATCTTGTAACTTGACAAAAAAGACATTCTGACTAATCCTTTAGTATGTTAGACCTCTATATGTGTTTCTCCTCAAGATGAAAATAACATAGCTCTTGCGAGTTGCCCTAATTATACTACTATCATTTTTCCTTGTCAATCTTCTTTATCTCCCATTTTATAATCCAAGTGTTATCTTCTTGCTACAATCATTCCCACTACACCAAACATGTTTTATAATTCCCTTGGCTTGTGCTTACTATCTTCTAATCCAAAACTTGCACTATTTTTTATTTCTTCTTATTTGGAACCGGCTACTCCCAATTTACCTCTTCATATTTGTCACCTTCATCATCTTCTGCATGGAATTCATATAAATTTGAAACCTTAAATATTAGAGATATATCAGAATTATGCTGTAAACTTACCTCATATGTATTATCATTGATGTTTTTCACAATTTTGCATGGTCTAATAATTTTTACTTCAAATTTTGTATGTGCATTTTAGAAATCTTTCTTTCCTCCAATAAACTATTACCAACTCTCATTCTTCAAATACTTTAGACCTTCTTTTGACATTTTCTATTGATTAATATTTCTCATTAGTTTCTTGAAACTTTCTTCTTACTCTTTCAAATTGTGGCATATGCTCTGCAAATGCTTCTTCATCATCACTAATTTGATCTGTAATTGGCAATCGTACTAAATCTAAAAAACCCATAGGATATTTCCCATAGACAATTTGAAAAGGTGACTTTCCTATTAATCTATTCAATGAACTATTATATTCAAACTCAACTTTTAGTAAAGCTAAGTCCCATTGCTTTGGCTTCTCTTCCACTATGCATCTCAATAAATTTCCCAAGTTCCTATTCATAACTTTAGTCTATCCATCTCTTTTTGGGTGATATGCACTACTGAATTATATCTTAGTACCTATCTTATTCCATAAATTCCTCCAAAAATGACTTAGAAATTTCATATCCATATCTGAAGTAATAGTTTTTGGAATACCATGTAATCTCACAATAGCCATAAAAAATAATTCTACAACTCTAGTGGCATCATCAGTTTTCTTACATGAAATGAAATGAACCATTTTAGAAAATTTGTCTACAACAAAAAAAATTTAATCATTACCTCTTTATGTATTTGGAAATCCCAACACAAAATCCATACTCAAATCTATCCATGGTCCTTTTGGAATCGGTAATGGCATGTATAGTCCAATATTTTATGCATGTCCTTTAGCCACCTGGCATATTTTGCACCCTAAAATATACCTTTTCACATCTCTCTTCATATTTCTCTACCACCAAATCTATTGTCTTCATCTTTAAAAATTGTCCAGCCAAACCACCACTATGTAATTCTCTTATTTAATTATCTCGTAGAGACCCAACTAGAAAGCATAATTATTTTCCTTTAAAGACATAACCTTATTTTATAATATAATCATTATGAATAACATGTATCCCACCTATTAATGGATTTATTCATTGCTTAAATATGGATCAGTATCATATAATTCTTTGATAGCTTCAAATCCAATTACTTCACTTACCATAGTAGTTAATAATGGTACTCTCATGCTCAATGCATCAGCTACCTGATTCTAATTTCTTGATTTATGCCTCAACATAAAAATATACCTCTATAGTAAATAGACACACTTTTCATTCCTACTATTCAACTTATTTCATGTATTCACATACTTCAAAGCCTCATGATCTGTAAATATTATAAACTCCTTAGGCACCAAGTAATGTCTCCAATGTCTTAATGTTTATACATTTGTATAAATTTCTCCATCATAAGTAAAATACTTTGTCCTTACCTCATTCAATTTCTCACTGAAATATGTTATTGGCTTTCCTCTTTGACTCAACATAACACCAAATCCCACAAACGAAGCATCACAATAAACCTCAAACACTTTGTTAATTTTTTTTAATACTAAATTTGGTCTTTTTTTAATCCTCTTCTTTAAAATGTCAAAGTTTTCTATAGCTACTCTAGTCCATGAAAAATCATTTCCTCTAATACAATTTGCTATTGGTGCCACAATACTACTAAAATTTTTAATAATTTTTTTGCAAAAAGTTTCTAAACCATGAAAACTTCTTACCCATGTAATGCTTTTTGGAATAGGTCACTCAACAATTGATTTTATCTTTTCTTCATCCATCTTCACACCATCTATTGAAACTATAAATACCAAAAATACTAAACTATTTTGCATAAACCTGTACTCCTTCAAATTTTCACACAACTTCTACTTTCTTTACAAATATATTACCATTCTCAAATGTTGTAAGTTTTCTTCTTTAATCTTATTTAATATCATAATATTATAAAAATAAACAACCACAAACTTACTAATATATTCTCATAGCACTGTATTCATCACCCTCTTAAATGTGTTAGGTACATTAGATAATATAAATGGTATCACCATCCACTCATATAAGCCATCCACAGTCTTGAATGTAGTTTTCCACTCATCTCTTTCAAAAATTTGAATTTGATAATAACTGATCCTAGATCAATCTTGATAAAATATTTTGCTCCTACAAGCACATCCATCATACCATCTAATGGAGGTATAGGAAACCTATAATTTATTGTAATTTTATTAATTGCTCTACTATCCACACACATTCTCCATCCTCCATATCTCTTTGGAGATAGCAATGCTAGTTTTGCACATAGACTCATACTCTCCCTTATCACATTCTTCCTTATAAATTTAGTAACCTATTTATTTAACTATATATGTTCTATTTGACTCATCCTATAAGTTGTTTGATTAGGTAGAGCTGATCTTAGAATCAAATCAATGTGATGATAAATATATCTCTTTGGTGGTAAACCATATGGTAACTCATTATGTATAATATCTATATATTATATCAACACTCTTGATAATTCTATTGGTATTGTCACCATTTATGTTTCCATTAGTGCATAACAATAACATGCTACCTTTATATCTTGGATAAATTCTTTAGTATAGAGCATGTTTTATGTCTTCTCTTCCTATTTAAGAAGTAACAATAATACCTTTGTACCACATTTCTAAAAACTTTATGTGTTATTTTGTCCATCACGAACTACTTTCCTATCAAATTTCCATGGTCTCTCCAATAACACATGACATGCGTCCATTGAAATAACATCACACCATATTTCATCATTATAAGTTTTTCCTATAGAAAACTTGAATAAGCACCTTTGATCTATTTTAACTTCATTTCCTTTCTTAAACCATGAAATATGATAAGGGTTAAGATTATTTTCACATGGAAAATTTAGTTTCTCGATCATTTCCTTAGAAACCATATTTTCACAACTACCATAATCTATAGTTACTTTGCATACCTTTCCACCTGATGTACATCTTATTCAAAAAATATTTAATCACATCCATGCATCACCACATTCTTTATTATGCACTTGACCCTCTCTTAGAGTGATCATGGTTCTTCCCATCATGATATTCTCTCCAAATTCAACTAGTGCAACTTTGGTATTATATTCTTCTATTTCAGTCTCAACTAGATTTACTCTTAGATAATTTTCTTGCCTCTTTTCTTGATTTTGATAGTGTGGACAATTAAATAATGCATGCCCTTCTTCTCCACATCTATAATAGACATAATATATAGGTTGATTTGGAAACCATCCTTTAACACCATCATAACCTTGTCCTCTATAAAATCCTCTTCCTCTTTGTTAGTATTGAAGCCCTTGCCTATTATCATCTTGCCTTTCTACACCAATTGATGATTCACCTCTAACTTTGGTAGTATTAAACCCACCTCATACCCTTCTTAAAGTGGATCCACCCCTTTTTGGACCAATATATGTCTTTCTAAAACTTTATTTATTTTTTTTCTTCTACCTTTAAAATTATTTGATAAGCTGCCTCCATGTTAAATATTCTATGCATGCTTAGTGCATCTTCAATAGAAAATTTCAAATCATTTACATACCTTGCAGCTATTTTTTTTCATCTATTTCATCATGCTCTACTCATATGGAGAGCTTGTAAAATTCATGTATATACTCTTGTATATTGTGGTCTTTTTGCCTTAAATATTGAAATATTCTGTATAAGGTTTGTGCATAATCAACATGAAGTAATTTCTCCCTCAGCTTCTTATCTATCATTTTATATTAATTAATCTTATCTTTAAATTTTATGTATGTCTCTCTTCTTATGTGATCCCACCAAATCATTTTATGACCTTTTAATTTTAAGCATGTAAACTTTACCTTCTTGTCTTCTCTTAAAGTCTTCCACTCAAAGAACTTCTTCATCTTATTCATCCAATCTATCAACTCCTCTAGTTTAAAAATATCTCCATAATCTAGAACATGAACCTTGATTCCTTCATTTCTTCCTTCTAAATCCTGAACCATCCTCTCTTCCATTGATGGTGGTCGCTCTTCTTCTTGCATATTTTCTTCATAATGAATTGTGTCTTCCACATCACCACCTTGTCTCCTTGATTGAATGGTGATAACCTCTAATAATTTTTGAACTTGCATTTTTAGTTCCTATGTAGTCTATTTCATCTATGACATACTTCCTCATCCTCTCACCATTCTTCTTTTTGCCAAGATTCAAACTTTCTTTGATACCAGATAATGAACTCTAAAATTAACCAGAATAAGAAAATTACCAATAGGATAAGATCTTGAAACAATACTCAAAATTTATTTCTATTAATTTATTAAAAATATTACAAACCCAAATGATGCTTAAATAAGCTTAAACATAGAAATTAATGTCTACACGCAAAATTTGAAAGAAAACTAAAATCTAAAAAACATCTATTTTTAGTAGCCACTATTTAAAGTAAATTTCACATGAAAGTGTGTGAATCTCTAAAAGATTCCTAATATATCATAAATAGTAAAATTAGACTATGGTTTGAAATTAAATTTAAGTTTACTTCTCATTCTAAAAATATGCAATTTCTAAATTTAGAAAATTATCAAAAAAATCATTAAAACCTAATTTCAGACCCTTAGATGATCACGTTTGGCCTTCAAAAAATATTGAAATAAAATATAAGTCTATATATGTTCTTAGGGAATAATATAACTTTCCAAGATGGTCATTTTGGCATGTGGAAGTTCTCAAACAAAGCTACGAGTGAAAATTTATAGCCTCCAAAAGGTTGGCTTATTTTTTCTACATCAATTGTACCTATGACTGATGTGTAAATAGAGAAGATTTGATCAATTAAATAATTGATAGAGTGATTTTAATAAGTTCCTTGGTATGTTTGGTTTGATTACTAGTTAAGTAATGAATGAGGTCAGATATTATATTTATACCAATCCTATCAGGAGATAACTTCAATTAAAGCACTTAGGCCCGCCATCAGTATATGTTTAATTTATAAAATGGATAATATTAGGGCATTGTAAACTTGTGTTAGGGTAGGATAGTAATATTGATGCTACTATCTATCCTAGATGTTAGTGTTCAGAGATCAGGTGAATATGTATATGTTCAAAACTTGAAGAGCTATAAGATAAGTATATTTTAAGCATTCTTGGTAAAGATGTCTATGCCATCAATATAATATTATTTGAACTAATAAATAGGATAAGAGGCATAATATATAGAATATGAAAGGTTTTTGAAAACAAAGTATGTATAAGACTAAGATAAACAACCGTGGTCTGATTTTTCTAATTGTACAACACTATGGTGATACATAATAAAAATATCATCTACATTTCTCCCCTTTCATCTAATAATGAAATTTATACTTTAGAAAAAGGAATAAGCACCTGGGTGTGTATGTACACCTTGTATTTACTTTATTTAACATTGAGTGATTTGCCTGAGTGACTAACCTATAACCATGATCATGTTATAATGTAAAATTAGTGGACATAACATGGCTTAAAAGTACTTGAAATTGATAAAAACTAAAAAACTAAGGTTTAAGAGTACACCTCTGTGTCGATGTAACTAAGTTACCTATTGGAAACTTTTTCTTGAAAGATATGTGTCATTGTAAGGATGTAAAACTAAGATTAGGATAAATATATATAAATATTTAAAGTGCATATATCCAAGGAGATAAAGAGAGAGAAGGATTATAAGGAACATGCCCACAACATTGGAGAAAAAATGAGATGCCACATGTCAATTTAGATCATCTAAATTGTGCAACCAAATAATACTTATAACCTATTGAGGTTGGCTTATATAATTAGATCCAACATGAAAAAATAGGAAAGATTGTATAGTAGATTAATTTGATAAATCTTATAAAAGTTTTTGGGGTATCAATATGTGCAATGGTTTTGGAATCTAAATTCGATTTAGACTTTGTCATATTAGAAACATGTTGCATAAAATATGTATCTTAGATATTTTTTATGCTAAAACTAAGTATAATAGTGGCACCAATGTATATAATTTTGCCAAAACTATAAATCTAAATCATATAATTATGTGTTTTGGCCAATTAGGATAATTGTGTATGTGTGAAGGACATGTTTCTAAAGCATGCCACCATGATATATGTAGAAATATAAAAATGATATAACAACCAATGTGGAGGGTATGTTTATAAAACATGCCTTTACTTTAAACTAGAGATGATTAATATCGAATAGGTGTAGAGTACATACTTCTAAAGCAAGCCTCCACTAAATCTATGAACTGATATAAGTAGCATATATTTAATGAGTGTGAAGAACATACTTCCAAATTATGCCCACACTATAATATAGAAATTGTGAATGTGTGGAAGCCATGTCTATATGACATTACCCCACTGAATCTTAAAACTATGCAAAGTGTGGAGAAAATGTTCCCCAACCATGCCCCCACTAATATATCCCACATTTTAGATGAGGAAAAAATTATACCTAGAAGTTACCTAACCTTAAAAAGGTAAGATAATTGTAAAATATGTGACTATCACCATGTAGCATATATAAAAAAACATATCTAGGAGAATGTATTATTGAAGCACATAGAACTAATCTGATCACATGTAGGCCTAACATGAATGAGAATTATCATGGAACCATCTAGATAGTAATAATACAAGTTCAATAAATAGAAATGTGCAAACACAAGAGTAATCAAAAGTAAGTTAAAAGGCAATGGTCTAATGAGACTATAAACAAGGGGTATGTTTGAATACTATAAAAATCAAATAGACATGACTTGTTCAAGTGCCCATAAAGCAAGAAATGACATATTCAAATACATATACAAAAATAAATGACATATTCAAATGTCCAAGAAGGCAAACATATGCACAGGGGATGCATATAATGGATCATATTCAAATTCTCAAACAAGCAAGGTAATAAAAAGGCAAAACACTCAAAGGATGGTATAAAGGAAAAGCATAATCATCCAGCATAAACACATCATAGTAGTACATGGATCAAATGTGTTAACAAAAAATGTCAAGTGCATATGATATAAAGTACCATCTATAAGATATGAGTATGTATAAGGTATGTGTAAGTACATAAGAGTATAATCATGATAATCTCATGTTAACATAGAATAATATAACCTAAAAGTTAAATATTAGAGAAGATAGATGCCCCAATGTCCTATCAACATGAGTAAAGGGAAATACCAACACCCATTAATACATTAAATCATTTATTTGTGTATGCATGTAAAGGTATATGTATAAGTAAATGATATGCTATCCCTTAATATGTAACTAACACATATATGCAAATGAGCCAATAGAAAATGTAAGTGTCAAAAAAAGTGTTTTCTAATTTTTTTGAATGTTTGAATATTTTTGGTATTTTTTAACTTTTTATGATGAGTAAATGTCATCATATGATGCCATCTAATGGATGAACATAGACATTTACCCTTGTTGTGAACCTTACATCCTTATGTTATGTATTTTACATTATTTATATAATGATTAGATAGGTTGAAAAGGTACATATTGTGTTGATCATATTTTGCATCTACAATAGAATATGTAATGCTATCATCTGAAATATATATTATTTTTCTTTCTTCAGAAAAGGAGATCCCTTAATGATTCTTGTCAACTTTTTCATCCACTTGGTATAGCCAATGATTTTTGAGTCTAAATGAATATGGAGATGTGGTAGTCATAACACAAACAAGTGTTTGAGCTACCTTTGGACTACAAGAAATTACTATTGTTATATTACCCAAAGAATCTTTTCAAGTTACCCTCTTTTGCAATGTCTCATATAAAATATCCTTGTAAACATTAGATTTCTTTAACAACTTCAATATTGATAATATATCATGTGTATTTCTAAATTGGTCATGTTGGCATTTAGATATCAAATCTATATAATTTTAATAAGAACTATTAAAAGATAGTAAATGTTGTATCCATCTTAAAAGATTCACATTACACACACAATTTTGGTTAATAGTTTTTATAAGAGAATTAATGTAGAAAACCATTTGAATTATCATAAATTGTAATAAAAAATGGGTGATTGATGCATCCATGGTGCACATATTATATCACAATGAGGGACTATAAAAATAAAAAACCCTAATTGATATAGGATTTTGTGTTCAAAGATCATTTTCCCCAAATATTCAACCCTAAATTGTATGCGGATCCTACTTGGGTAGGTGGGATTAAGGATATATAAAATATAGGGCATAAGGTTGAGTATATAATATACAATAGGCAAATTAAATGCGAAAATCAAATGTACCACATACTAAATTTAATAAATTAAAATAAACTATAAATGGAAAGTAAAACTATGACTGATATAAAAATTAAAAATAAATGATGTACTTAGTTTGTGTTGATGATAAGGAAGATATGAATCTAGAACAATATAAAATCATCTAGGAAGAAAATTATGGAAAAGTTATCAGATTCTGGATCTAGTGTCACTAGATCCCTAAATAGTTATGTCAACCTTAAAGAGTTACATTGAAGTTATTTTGTGATTTTGATGCTAGTTTCATATACTAACTATCTTTTAAAATAAGATGAGACCACAAGGTTGATTTTGGGTTTACTTTCACCTTTATTCTAGTACATTTATATTTGGTTCATCAACTATCATTCCTTATGAAATAGTGAAACCTTAGCTTTGCATCTTCAATTTGACCTCAAGGTAAAATGGGTTGGTGAGAACACGATGTCAAGTTGACCCATATTGAACCCACTATCAAACAGAATTATCTACATAGCCAATACTCTAGAAGAGGGCCTTAAACTCATGTAGTTTTCCTCTATGTGTTGGCTTGTTTGTGAATCATACAATACATGTAAATCAATTACATTAGTGACCTATATTGTAACTTGTAAAAAATATGTTATGCATATTCATTTATTACTTGAAACCTATGGATGTATTATACCTATGGCTATTGTGTAAATAGGGAATCATTTATCAATTTAAGTCTTGATGCAGTGATTTTTATAAGTACCTTTGTCTCTTTGTTCTAATTTTTAGGTGAGAAATGAATGAGGGTCAATATTATATTGATACCAATCCTATCAAGAGATAACTCACATTAAACCACTTACATTAATCATTAGAATAATTTTCATTTAAAAAATGGATGACTTTACATCACTGGACACTTTTTCTTAGGTAGAATAATAAAATTTATGCTATTATCTATGCCAAACATTAGTGTCTAGAGTGTATGAGAATAAGTACATGGTCATAACTTGTATAGGTGTAAGAGAATTATATTTTTAGCAATTTGGGAAAGATAAGATGTTTATTTCATTAACATAATACTAGCTAGACTAAGAGATACACCAAGGGCCACACGATAGAGTAAATACAAGGTTTGGAGAAGCAAGGCATGTTAAGGACTAAGAGAAGCAACTAATATCTAAGTTTCCATGTGTATAAGAGTGAGGTCCTACATAATGATAAAATATCATCTATAAGAATCAACTCTCCTCATCTATTGGTATCTCCCAAGTAGACTATACATGCTTGAGATAAGACACCAAATAATTGTAATGAGAAAACATTACACAACTGATAGTGGACACTCAATTAATGGACATCGGGGTCAATGGACAATGCATCTAAGAATGGAAGATGAATCAATACAGTGATCACCAAAGTGTCACACGTAAGTGGTATAAACTATGTTCACATAATATATAATGTAGGGTGCACAATAACCCCCCTAAATTTTGGATGTATGAAAGCATTCTCAATGTTGTATGTCATACATAGTAAATAATGCACCCAAGAGAAATAAGTTTCTATATGTAAAATCAAAAACACATGTGATACAATTGAAGTAAGTCAATAAGTAAATTGAGATCTATCGATAATGTGTTTAAAAAGAGAGAGAAGTAATAAATGGCACAAGTAAGGAGAATAAGAAAGTTGTTTTTCCTATGAGGGTGCTTGGCCACTTTCGAAACTAGGCCTCACTCTTTATCTTCATCAGGATAAAATATGAGTTATGCCAAAATAATAAAAATCTCATTTGGATTAATATCTTGTCAATATATCTATCTATTATAATATTAGTTTTATATTAAAATAATAAAACAATAGTATAATTTTTTAATAAAAAAGCAAGTAAAAAATCTCCCACTAGACATCGTCCCCTTGTACAATTTATTGTTTTTTATATTAAAATCAATCAAAAATATATACATTTTTTTGGTCAATAGTACCATAGTCAGTAAAAATGTAACAATATTTTCAATTCATAATAAAATTTAAAAATGATGTACAAAGCTGAAAATAAGGCATACAAAACCCCAAAATGGTCTTGAGTGCCTTTTTATAATTTAAAGTAGTTTGAAAAGAATAGGCACTTTTATTAAAAAATTATTTGCCAAAAATGACAAAAAAACCTTTGATTAGAAGCTTGGGGAGATAAAAATAGCTAAGTGGTGAATGAAGTGGTTATAAAAAAAATTTATTCCTAAGACAAAGGTTGAAAAACCAGAATTCAAACATAAAATACTATACTTGATTGTCCCAATATTAACACATGCAAATGACAATGCTAACCAACAATTATAGGAGAAAAAATAAATATGAGCACATAAATCTGCTAGTTTTCCTCATAATTTAGAAGATTAAAAAATAATAATCAGCTATACATTTCAAGTCTTAACAACAACATAA